>ML788438.1:99820-114956 GCA_009831015.1 Picea engelmannii
AGAGAGAGAGGGGAAAAGTGTGGGGATAGATCACTCAATCAACACGCACACACATAAGGAGAGTGTGGGGGAGAGAGGGGAAGAGAAGGAAAGAGGGAGGGAAGGGGGGAGAGAGGGTGGGAGAAAGAGATGGAGGGAAATGGGTGAGAGAGGGGGTGAGGAGTGGGGGATGGAGAGAGATTGTATTAAAGAGTGGGAGAGGGAGGAATGAAAAGAGAATATGAAGAGAGTGAGTCGGGTAGAGAGATATTAGGGGGAGAACAATGGGGGAGAGAGAGGGGGGAAGAGGTACACAAGGAGAGACGCGGAAGAGAGAGAGAGAGAGCGATATGGAGAGAGAGGGGGGGAGAGAGTAAGTAAGGGATATGGAGAGTGATGTCAGAGAGAATGAGAGGAAGATAGAAGGAGGAAGGGAGAGGGGGGAAAGGGGGGTGTGGGGAAGAGAGAGAGAGAGAGAGAGAGAATTTATTTTTATTAATAGGAACATTAGGAACATACACTTTAGAAATGTGTGTGTGTTCTTAAAGCGTGTGTGCGCTATTTGAATTTCAATTTTTTTTCGGGTGGGAGTGACAACTCTAGCATACTTGTTTGATAAGTTCATTTCCTCGGATTTAGGGATGACAAACCTAGTGGTTCGGTCTACAAATACATAAAAATATCTATTTTTATGAATTCCTATCCATATCTCCATTTTTGACATTATTTTTCTATAGGATACACAATTCTTGATGAAACTACAGACACATATAGAGTTGACACTCTTTTTGTCGGCTTAACCATTTCTCGAATGAGTTATATGTTGTACTAGAGGAGACTGATATCTACGATCTAAAAATAAATAAATTAATTGTTCTGATCATGTTAAGACCCCCAAAAGTTGCAATTTGAGGCATATGTTGACTTTGATAATTTAAAAAATATATAAAATTAATATGAAAAATTTCCAAAAATACACGACACAATAAAAACGGGTTCTCCCCAAGTATACAAATATTTGGAATGAAATTTCACCATTAAGGTACTCAACACCTACATAAACAAAAACATATACCTTATATTTTGTTGGAAAAATAAGGTACTCAACACAACAAAAACATATACCTTATATTTTGGTGGAAAAATAAGATATTATTGTTAGAAAAAATCAAATTTGACATATTTATTCACAATTTCTATGAATAGAAGTTGTATATTCGGAAAACTAATTCAATTTCCTAAGTTTCATCTTCTTACACCATATTCAAATTCATTGTAAAAGTACCTTGAATAAACCCTCTAAATATTGTTTTTTTTTCATGTTCACATTGGATCATGAAAGATCATCATTAACTTACACTCACCCTAATGTTTTAATAGTTATTAATAGTTATTTGGTATACACAATGAATATGATTACATGTTAAGTAGTTTTTAATAGTTTAAAATCATTTGGTATAGTAGGATTTTTTAATAAAATTTAAATTAATGAATTTAATAAGAAAAAAAGGTGACTCATTCTAAAAATTTGTTTTTCATATTGTGTTATTTATATATGTTTTTTTATTAAATTTTTTTATGGGGAATATTTTAAATAATTATAGTGAAATATAGATTTGTCAAATTTAAATAAAAAGCATGTAATTGTATATTTTAATTAAAGTTTAAATCATGTAATTGTATATTTTAATTAAAGTTTAAATCATGTAATTGTATATTTTAATTAATTTTTAATAGTTTTTGTTTTAGTATTTTTTAATTTATTTGGAAGATGATACAATTATAATTTTAAATATTGATGTGTTTATTACAGCCTGAGTGGGCCTAATGGTTAAGAACATGTGTTTCCTCTTAAGAGATCACAGGTTCAAATCCAGAGGGGGGTAGGGTATGTATACCTTCGTAGACTTTACCAGTCATTTTCTTACAAGAAATAAAAATTTTAAAATTATTTATGTAAAAATTTGTTTAGATAAATTACAATGTATGTTTAGTTTAATTGTTTTAGTTTGTGATTTCATGTACGTAATTATACTTAGAAATAGAAAATTGATATATTTAATATTTAATATACTTATATAAATAGTAAATGAGTTTCCTCTTCAATATCTTTTTATTTTCATTAAAAAATTATTTTAGTAAAACTATTTTAAAAATATTTATCTCCACGTTTTAATAAGGAACTCATTTAAATTAATTCTAAATTTAACCATCATCAAATTTTTTTTAAAACTTACACCTTTATCACGGGAAGAAAAACATCAAACTTGAAATTAAAATATGTTTTTCTATACTTTATAATTGTACACATTAGGTTTTTCAAAAAGTTATAACTTGTTTATTTATATTTTATTATATATTTTATATAATATTATTTTAATCAGTTTGTTTTATGTAGAGTCGTTGTGATTTGATAATTTTATTTTTTATATAATTTATATATTCACAAATTGATTTAAACCATTTAAAATTGTGATTTTGTCGATTTTGTCAACAAATATATTGTTGTATTAGATGAAAATAGTTATTTAAAAATACAAAACCTTCTATGAGAAGATTTAGACTAGATAGCAACTTCTAAGATTGAACCCCTAAACGACAGCTACTTGCCTTATCTTAGAGGTTACTTAGACTTATGTCGGCGGGCTGGGTGCTATGTTGAAACACTGGGGTCTACTCAATCACGAGATGCTCAGTAAACTAGGTTTGGTTAACCTGCCTCTACCTAGGTCTTATCTATCATCTCAAAACATGAAGGAGACAATCCATAAATCATAATAAACATATACAACATAGAGCACAGTAAGGTCAAAGAAAATTCTATTTCTAATAATGTGAAGATTAATTTTCATTCTCTAATAAATAAAATTAATAAGATTAATTTTAATTTATATAACAATAACAATAATAATATGAATAATTTATATTCCCGCATGGGGTGACAATGGATATGATGGGTGGACAACTAGATGGGTGACACATGGCCTAGTCTCCTGCCACCTTAAGCTAGCTCACGCCGCACTCAACCTCCACCATTAATCCATGAATTTAACGCCTCGGTTGTCGCTCCTCTGCATTTAATTGATTTTGGTTCGGTTTAATGTTATGGTGCCTCTGTTCATGGGAGCGATAATGGTAATGGGCTGGACACAGTCACAGTCCCATCACCCTGCCCGGCTTAGTGGTTTCAGGCCCGCATTCTAGAGAGCCATGGCTCATTCGAGCCCTTGGCCTCCCGAGTCTTGGCCTCCTCCAGCACTTACTCCAGTCTTTTGTCTTTGGCTCGAACTTTTGTGACGCACTCAGTTGTCTGTGCCCATCACGTATCCTCTGATATGTCATTGCTTCTGGGTCTGGCTTGTCTCTCATCCTTCGAGCAACATCTTTCACACTCTCCTTATCTGGTTTTTAGTGACTCTCTTGATGCCTCGACTTAGAGGTAAGTCAAAAAGGGGTGCATCCTGGTATGCTTCAAAAGGAAGGGGTTCAAGAGGACGAGGCAAGAAGGCTCGTCCAAGCTCTCCCAAATACCCTACGCATGCCTCTAGCCTAGAGCCTCCCATTTCTCCCACTCATTCCATCACTCATGATTTTCCTCCATGTGCCACTAGTCCTGAATTGCCCCCATTGTCATCTCCTTATGCCTGCCGATTCGAATGGTTCGACAACCATGGTAATTCCCTCGGCTTCACTCCAAGGCTCAGCCCGTCACCTCTCCTCCCACCTCCACCTCCCCCGTTCCCTCAGCTCCTCTCTCTTCTTCGTCCTTCCCCTTCCTTATTCCAACTCCCCCACCTCCTCCTGCGACTTACCTCCACCTCCTCCAGCCTCTCCTGCTTGCTCCCGCTGTGCTGGGAGGGAAGTTCTCAAGGAGTCTTTGGCTTCCATCAAGCGAGCAATTCAGGACACCAATAGTGTCATCAAAGAGTTGCAGCAAAAGAAAGAAGAGTGGAGTCATCTAAAGGAGCTTTTGATGACCCTTCTTCATGATCTCAGGTATGTTATCTTGGACAAAGGAGGGCTAGGCATAAACACCACGCAAGATTGACAAAACGAGTAGAGGCTTGACCCCAATGCTCGATAGCTCTTTCTTGCTCATGTTTCCTGTGTTTTTATGTGTGCATCTAGTATAATTCGCAAGCTCTCTACCCTGCGCAGCTTCTCAAATCTAGGAATTTACAGTTTTAACATAGTTCAGTTTTTTGTTTTTGAAATGCAAAGTCTAGCCAACAGAACTTTCGCCTTGCATGGCACACTAGAGCTAACTCCTTACATTTCAAGTTTCTTACATCTTTGCAAGTTTTGCATGGATATTATGAATCTTAACGGTCATGTGGGAGCATTGGTTTCCCACGAGAGCAATGCTGCCACAACCTCTTATGATAGCATGACAACTATAACTTTTAATGCTTAGCAAGTTCTAAGAAGATTCCTAACTTACAAATATATATATATATATATATATATATGATTAATTTATATAACCATAGTAAATAAAAATATTATTATTATATGTATTAAAAGTAATAAGATTTATTTTAATTCATATAACAATAATATGACTAATTTATATATCCATATCAAACTTCCGGGTGTAAATTTGATTTTTATATTTATTTGTGAAGAAACATAATCCAAAATTACAACAGTTATTGCTGAACTAAGTCCTTCTCGCTTCAAGGTACTTATACACAAGATGAAAGTTCCGTTACACTTCATTAGACATAGTAAAAATATGTATATACAGACACAAGGTAATAGAAATAATCCAAAGAATAAAACCATGACTTTATTTACAAAGTAATATTTAAAAAAAATAAATATATCCACGATTCCATATTTATGATATTTCTGATCCATTTAAATCCATGCGATTCCTCAAAGGATTTCAATCGCGCAAAATCATGATTCTCTTTATATCTTGGACAAAATCTCTATATTGATACATAAGAGTATTAAATAAGACCTAAAAACACTAGACAAGCAACGTTACGAATAATATTCAATTCCTAAATCTATTTAGGAAATTAATACGAAATATTAAAAATAATTGTCTGAAAACATTAAAATTATAATTCAATATGCTAAAGGTATCAGGCATGTGACATAGTTTAAAAATTAATATTCAATAACTATAATAATATTATATTTCAATGAAATATATCTAGTAACTGGTTTTACCTTTTCACTAGTCAAGATGATAAAGGCATGAGGGTAGCTAATATAGTTTAAAAAATAATATTTAATAACTATAATAATATTAGATTTCAATGAGATATATCTAGTAACTGGTTTTACCTTTTTACTAGTTAAGGTATTCCATCCTTAAAGTGGCTTTACCTTTTCACTAGTCAAGGCATTATACTCTTAAACTATCTTAATGGTCTTAAGGAACAAAAGTGTTGTGTTATTGGAAGGTATATAAATATTAAAGAAAACATAAATATAATGATAGGGGTAGGGTTTAATATTAAAAAAAATATAATGGATTTTAATATTAAAGAAAACATAGTGTGTTCATTATGTTTTTTTTAATATTAAGTTTTTTACTTTATTTTTTTATTATTATTTTTATTATATTTTCTCTAATATTATTTCCTATTTTACCTTCATATATTTGAAAAAATATTTAATATATAAACTTCATATAAAATTAATATTATAAAAAAAAAAATATGAAATTTAAACATAAAAATAAATAAAAATTATATATAATCTCTCTTACTCATATATCAACAATAATAGTACAAACTATATTTTGACATGTTTAAATAAATATAAATTTAGAGTTGTAATTTATAACTTGAGTGAGACTCTAAACATAAAGTTAGATTCATGTTAAACCTATATGTATTTTTTCTTTTAACTTTTCTATTTTTAAAAACTAAAAAATATATATTATCAAAAAAATGTGGCGAAGCAACCAGGTATGGTTGCAAACAGAACGTTACAAAAAACAAAGGCATTACTGACTGGTTCTCGATGATGAATTTTTTTGTCTATTACATAAAAGGAGAATTTATTCTTGTTCGCTAGAGCCTGTGAAGAGCTTCTGGCTGTGTGTATACGGATGAAGATCCCCAACAAAAAGGAAGTTAGACACTACATTACAATTAACCATAGGGAGCATATACTGATTACCTTGGTGCGGCATTTCCTCGTTCGGGGCCAACTCATTTAAGTCAGGGAGGCTACCCGCTATTGTTGGAGAAGAGACTGCATCTGAGACGTCGGAGCTAAGGGGAGGAGGAGCTTTATTATAAACGCATTTATAAATTTAATTTGAAATGTTGATGATTCGAAGGATATTGAAATTCAAAAAAAATAAAAGACTGAAATTTGAAACTAAATTTTAATTTAACATAATTGCAATTTCAAATTTGAAATCAAATATATATACTTAAAATTCATGAAAAAAACTAGTTCATTGAAACAAAATCATGGAAGAATAATTAATATGTACATGCTGTAAATATTAGAAATAAATTAAATTAAATTAAATTAATAATACATTCACTGTACAAAAAAAACCCTGTATACTTGAGAAAAAATCAATGGTCATCACTAGATCAAGAAACATGAGGCTCTTGTTGTGAAGAAGAAGAAAAGTTCTGAAACTCAATTAATAAGATGGACATTGGGTACTAGGTACCTTGAAGAGGTGTGGTGAAAAAGATAGTACTTGCACAAGATGGCAAGATAACAATAATTATGAGCAAGTCAAGAAAATAACAATATGTTTTGTTCAAAAATCTAGATAGCAAGAGAATTCACTATTTGATTTTCAATGTCCGTGGCTTCAATAAATAGAATATACATGCATGCATGAGCTCCATAAAAATAGAATTGTATTGTATAAAATACATAACAATTCTTTTTTTTAACTGGCTTGGCATATTTTTTTTTATTGCTAAAATATATGGGAAAAGAACTAATAAAACAAAAAAACTTATAAAAACAATAAAATAATAAAAAGTTGAACATATTAAGGATTTTATTTATTTATTGCTAAGATATAGGGGAAAAGGATTAATAAAAGAAAAAAACTTATAAAAGCAATAAAAGAATAAAAAGTAGAACATATTAAGGATTTTTTTTTATTTCTTAGATATAAGGGAAAAATACTAATAAAAGAAAAAAAGATTATAAAAAAAATAAAAGAAAAAAAAGTAAAACATATTGAGGAAAATTTTCAGTCCATAAAAACAATAAAAAGTAGAACATATTAAGAAATTTTTCCTTACCCTTAATTTGAAAAAATATGAAATAATTTTCATTTCAAATTTGATAAGTGATTTTTTATTTTAATTTTCATTTGCATAAGAAATAATTTTAAGCGCTTCTAGGAGGGGCTTGAGGGCTCTTGAAGGGCAATGAAGACCTCAATTTTGATCCTCTTGAGTGATCTTGAAGGGCAATGAGCACCTCAATTTTGATCCTTAGTGGGATTGCTTCACAGAGCATGTGAGCCATTCGAACCATGGTGTTTCTCTACATGTGAAACATTTTCGACTTACAACAATGATCCGGCTTCATACTAAGACTTTGCAGTGGAGAGGATAGGGGAACGAGGGAGGAATATAGACACGAGACGAGGATCAATTAGGTGCATAAGAAGGATGGAGGAGGGGATATTACATGAGGTATGGCGATGTCACGCCCCACCCCTAGATAATACTAAAGTGCAAGCTAATATCATGGTATGGAAGCAAGAGAGGTGGTTCCATTAACATTCAATGCCCCTGGTTGCATGGTGGAGGCTAAGTTGGATTGGAGGTCAGTGTGGCCAATGTTTTCATGATGGACATGGTATAATTGAATAAGAGGGATAGAGAAGAGGGAGTGTGGAGGATGGAATTGATTATGGAGTCCAAGGAAGAGGATTTAAATATGAAGTGTTGAGTTATGATTCTAGACTCCCTCAATATGTTAATTTGAGTGATATTTTTCAAACTGGAAAGTAGGACACTTTGTAGGAGGGTGTATGCCTCTGAGTGGTTATTTATAGCAAGGCCAAGTTCCCAAGGGTAGGATAATTCATGAGATCCTTGAGGGCCTATGAGAACCCCACCCACACTTGGCACTCCTAGGCTCCCTTTGGAGAAACCATCAAAACATAGAGTTTTCATATTTTGGGAGATAAGTCAAGAGGAGAATTCAGAGGGAGAGAAATGAGGCTACTAGAGTGATCTGGGTCTGGGGGGAGACTGAGTGCTAAATTGAGAATAGATGGGTCCATGAATCCTGGACTACACGGTTTGAAATGGTTGGTCATACAAACTCAACCAGTTGTGTGTGCCATAGAAAAAAGATCATCTCATCCTCATCAGAGAGGCTCACGCCTCTTCTTGTGGGGGTAATTTCATCACAACCAAGTCAATTCTCAATCTCCAATGGACTTTCTAATGGCCTGCACTATATAAACAAATGGAAAAGTTTATTCGCACCTACTCTCTGTGTTCTCAAAGAAATCCCTCTAACTATCTGCATGGTTTGTACCAACCTCTTCCCACTCCTTCTCATCCATGGGAATCCATTTCCATGTAATTTCTTAGTGGTCTCCCTAAAACTCTTCACAAGCATGATGTTATTTGGGTTGTAGTGTGTTTTTTTTCTAAAATGCATCTGTTCATCCCCTATCTTAAAACTACCACTGTTGTGCAAACTATCAAACTATTTTTCCATCATGTGTGGCCCCATTTTGGTTTACCTTATAATATCATATTTTATTGTTACTCTCGCTTCCTCAGTACCTTCTAGCGCAGACTATGGTCTTCACTGGGATGATAAATCCATTTTTCCACTTCATTTCATCCCCAAATCGACGACCAAACAGAGGTGGTCAACCGTACTCTAGCCCACTCCCTTCACAACCACTTTTTCAAAAAAATGAAGTGGGACTCTTATCTGTATGTAATTAAACATAGTTATAAAAGGGAGACCCACTCCTCAACCAAATTCTCCCCCTTTGAGGTCTGTCTAGGATTCCAACCAAGTGTGCCCTCAAAATTTCCAGTTACTCTCGCACCCCTGGGGTCTGCAAGCCAACAAAAATAGAACCAATCAACACAATGCTTCATCCACAACATAGCTCAGAGACATTAACATGTAGTAAAGGCATTATAGGTAGCACAATAATGTGCCAAGAAGCACCATGATAAAACACACATGCATATGGTCTTTCATCATGGCGATAAATTGTGGATATTATTGGACAAGCACTGTTTCTGAGGACAACATCATAAGATCCATCCATTGTGTTATGGTCCATGCATAGTTCTAGAAAGAATTAGTGAAAATGATTATCTCCTATACTTTCCACCAAAACTCAGCATCCACGCTATGCTTAATGTGAACAATCTCAAGTTGTTCGAGCCACCATTCCTGGAGGAAACTGTTACTGTACTTCATTCGGTGGAAAATTTCCCCAATTTTCAACCTCCTCTACTTGTGGACATCATTCTATACTTCAAGACTCAAAACACCCACCATCAACATTAGATTTCCCATCTTGTGGGCCACAAGGGCCAGACACCTGTGTAGGCCAAGTGGTTTTCTACAACAATCTTGCAACATTCTTTCCCTCACTTGTTGGTGGAAGTAGGGACATTTCCGGATCTAAACACGGAGGAATTGTGCCACCAAGGAGGATGCACACCTTCCTTCACTACTCAAAATGACTAATTTCTATTGTAAACTTCCCTCACCCGTTGAGTGGAGAAGGGAAACTTATAATAAATAGATAGCATCTCAGTTTTATTAGTTAGTTAATTAATAAACAACCCTCATCAGTCCAATGTAAAAGGGAATTCCATATTTTATGTTAGAAGGTCAGTTGAGTTAGTCAGTAGAATTGTAAATATCGTTAGCAAGTCTCACTATGAAGAGTGCTTAGAAATAAATAAAAAACTTATGTGATGTTGTTGCAAAACTCACAGATTTCCTAGACTGCAGGTGCCTTCCTTGTTGAATAGAGTTGATGGTCATTTTTTCTTCTTTCCCAGAATTCTCTTTTATGTTCCATGAATATTTTACTGTGCAACATTTTCTTTTTGAGTAATATAGTATGCTTTCTACATTTATAATTGTTGCATATGAAATTTCATATTAGTTGTGTTAAAGTCCCCTGCAAAAATATAATTCAAGGAAAAATCAGAGCCTTGGAACTCCAACAGAGACTTATACTATTCCTACTTCTCATAATAGTTCTTAAGCATATAAACATTGAACAAATTTACCATCTGACCAATGGGTAGGTGAGTGAGCGAGAATAATATCCAGTGGAGGGAATCTAGGCTGAAATCCATCTTAAATAATATCGGGTTCCAGAGGGTGAAAGGTCCCCCTGAGGTCCCTCTATAGTTTACCGTGAGACCAGGACTGTCATGCCAAAATTTTTGAATCATTTGAAGGATGTCTCAGTCCTTGATTTTTGTCTTCTGCATGGGGAGGATGTGGGGATTTTCTTTCTTGATGAATCTTTTGAGGTACACTTCTTTTTCTTTACTTCTTGTTCCTATACAATTCTAGGAGATAAACTTCGTTATTTACCTAGAGGTTTTGAATCCCTTCCCTTAGCAAGGATGGATCCTCCATGACTTATAATGATAACTACTTTATTTATGAGAGGAATTTCGGTTGTAGTCTAATTTCCTAGATATTTTTCTCTTTTTTCTACCTCTTCTCTTTTTTTCTGATTCGATTTTCTGCATACTCTCTTAGGTGGTTGAATCTAGGATTAAATTTGTCTTAATATCATTCCATGTCATCAAAGGGCTCCTCTTCAAACATGACTTTGTTACTAGTGTTGTGCCAAGTTGCAAAGTGTTGAGGAGGTGTCTCTTTAAGCTAGGAAGGATGAGGAGATTGGGTTGGGGGGGTTCTCTTAGAGATTTTCTCTCCTTCTTTGAGGACATCCTCTATAAAAATGGGGTTATTTTGGTTTTCATACATGATATATTCTTTATTTGATATGGATTCATACTTTTTACCACTAGAAGGGTTTCCTTCTTGATCATGAAGAACATGAAGTTTCCTACCTCTTGAGGGGATTCGATCTGGTTGAGAGGGGGGATGAGTGGATTCTGACTAGGGGCCATTCTTTTGGGATGGATCTCTTCTTTTTTACATCTACCATTTTTCTTCTTTCTCTCTCTGTGAGGGGGTTTCTGCTGATTTAGGGAAGTTTTTGGTGAAGTGGATATATTTGTGACAAGATTTACACTTGAAGGGAAGCTTCTCATAGTCTACTTGTGGCAGGTAAGTCTAGTTGTCTAGGGTTAAGTGAAAAACTTTAGGTAATCCATTTTCAAGGTGTACTTCAATGTAGATGCATGCAGAGGCTTGCATGCCATTGCGTGGCTCTACATCATCTATATACTTTCCAAGGGAATTGCCAATACTTCGTACAATGTCATTGTTCCAACAATGGAGGGGGAGGTAGGGAAGATGAACCAAACTTGTGATGGCTAAGGGAATGTCATTTTCAACAATAAAATCAAGATTCCAACAATTGAGATACATACCTTGAGAACCTATGAAGTAATGTATGCTTCAAAAGATGAGGTATTTGTTTTATTTTTCTTCGAAAGAAAAGATAAATAACCCCTTATCGCAGAAGGATATGATGATATCCCCTTTGTTCAGAAGGCACCAGTTCTTGTCAGCTAATTTTTTCATAGAGTGGGGAGAGGGATAGATATATGTGAATTTTTTTATCAAACCTTGATCCACTAATCTTAGAGATAGGTTACAAGAATTGGAGGGGTGAAACAAAACTTTGGGGATTGTGTCCATATTCTTGACAAATATTGAGGAGGGAGGATGATTTGATTTGATAAGAAAGGATACTAGAGAGAACAAGGATACAATAGCCATAGGGTCGGGGGAGCTTCCCTAAGAGGTCGAAGCCATTGGTGCACCAACGACATGTGATCGAGGAGTAGTGTTTTTAGAAACCCTAGTATAGAGATGTGGAGAAATTGATTGTGAAAGTATACCTGCAATTTAAACTTGGATCTATCAAGCATCGAGAGGGATCCAATTTCTTAATGTGTATTTTTTTATTATTTAATTTAATTTATTTTATATTTTATTATTATTGTTTTTTTAATTAAGTCGACTTTATTTATTATTTCATTTTATTTTGTATTATTGTTTTTTTTTTAAATTAAGCATACATTGCTATTTTGTTTTATTAATTAAGAAGATCACATAACACCTCATCACACTAACGCCTCAATATCTCCTACATATTGGGTTGTAGAGAATCTCACTACTCTCGGTGCAATTAATCTTAAATTGTTAAAAAATTTACAGCTCAAGGGATATGATCCCTTTTGATTCTTGATAGATTAGGGGTTAACATGAATATACCATGAAATTCAATTCAACATTTACAAGAAACTCATTGCACAATTTTTTTACATATAGAGATGTTTCAAAACAAGTTAGAATTATTGTACCACAATGGAAACTATGCACAAAGGTAGGCATACTAGGTTAATAAGTATATATTCAACCTAATGGAAAAATGTTAATTATATACCAAACAATAATAAATAATGTGTATCAATATTCCATTTTTGAAGATAAAATACAAAATTTTGTTGGAGTGATCGTATGTTAATAGATGAAATACATGATAAATCAATTAAATTTCAGTGACTAATACTGAAACAATGAATACAAGAACTATATAATTTATATAACAAGTTTAAATTTTCTCTTTATAATAAAATCTTCATAGCACATGTGTGTTTAATGGATTAAATTGGTCTTAGTTGAAGTTTATAAGGTTTTTATCTTGGAGAAGGTTACAGTATGTCATTAAGTCATACTATAGCCTAAGCTACATGAATTTTGTACCTTCTCTATATAATGTTTTATGGATGAATGTGTGGTTCTTCTACACCATACTCAATATTAATGTTGATATTTTTATATTTTGACACGTATAAAAATCCAATTTTATTAAATTTTAAATAATAAGGTAGAATCTACACTAAGAAACCATGAATTTTGATTTTGAAAGTGCCAGCCTGTGTTTCCTACCTTCTTGYGCGGTGCTCCAAATCATCCAACARTGGATTTTCTTTCTTTATGAGTTGTCCATGATCCTTATTCCTTTCTTATCTGTCATTCTCGATATCCTCGTTCAATGACTTGATTTTCCTTACTTCATGTTGTCTTTCCTGATCTTCTGCTCACTTCGACCCAGTAACAATCARTGTGTCTTCCGTGAAGTTCACATTCTCCCTTTTCTTCCTTGATCTTCTCTTGCTTCCATAACCAAGGGCCAACACTCCCARACCTCTTCCTAAAATATTGTGAATCTATGGTGCATGTACAAATATGTGAGTTGTGGGTTTATGATAATATTTTGAATTTTCCAATAACATTCTCCATTGACCTTGTGTAAACCATTCAATTTGGTGTTTGTTTCACTAAGTGTAAAGAACAATGTTGGAGAATTATAAGACGTAAGTTAGGTATGATCTATTTGTTACCTCTTTACTGCCTTTAATTTTAATGGTATCCATATTGTGTATTGATTAAATGAGGAATTGACCTGGAACTGATGTCATTAGACACAAACTCAATCCTAAGGCCAACTAAGGAGAAAAAATAACACACGCTAATTAATCTAGGAGTCAAGAATGAAAACAAGCCTTCTCACAAACAAGCACTAGTTGGTGATGGAATCCAACATCACATAATCGATGCACGAAGGGGTCGAGTTTCGGTGGGTGGAAAATTTACATTGACAACCTTCTTAACGAACTAAATCCCTGGTGCAAATCACCTCACTGAGCAGTCGGCAAACCTCCAAGGATTTTGAGTGAGTCTAGCCAACGTCGATCCTCGGTACAACACCACCTTCCCTGTGTTGTCACCTTGTGTAGGAAGTCTAAAATATTATGGCCTCTATGGTACCACCTACTATACCAAAGCATAGGGGGGACAATCAAGAATCGACACCAAGACCAACAAAGCAAGGTTGATTACTCTGAGGGCCCCAATGCGACCTCGTGATTGACCCTTGTGTTAGAAGGGCTTGCCAAAGTCAGTGATATAATAACTGGATTTCACTCCCTAACTCAAGAATTTATGTTTGTTTAGTAGCTTTGGAAAGTTATTCTCACAATCCTATTCCAAAGCTCTACACCTAAGCTAAGATGGGTTTGAAGATCCCTAGAAAAGTTGTTATATAAATTTTAATTAGCGTTTGATTTTAGGTTGTTGTTACTCAAAGGAGTGGTCGTGACACTGATGGTGTTTTGACTCAACTCTTTAAACCATGCAATAGGAAAATGAAATGCAAGAATTTCAACTTCGATGAAAACTAGCTATGGGAAGGAGCAAGAGGTTTTAAGAAAATAAATAATTTCTTCATATATTACTATGTGTAGTACTGCTAGCAAAAATATAAAGGTGCAAAACAAATATCCATATCCATGTCACAGATAAAAATGACCCATGAAAAAAATAGAGGTGCAACCATCGAAGAGGCCAGAAAAAAATACTTGTCAACAAAAGGGTCACAAGGTGGTGAGCTACATGATCTCAATGGGACAAGGCAGGCATACCCATACTCATTGAGATAACTCATGATATAAATAGTGAGACAATGAAGAAGTATCGAATACAACATCATGCAAGAAGCCATGACCAAAATATATTAATATTGTAACACCCCTTTCTCCTCAACTACCCAGGGTTACTATAAGACTACTTGGTAGATAACTCAGAATAACTGTAGTGCACCTTGGCTACCATGTAGGTGTTACTACGTGGAATAACACATTCTCATTCATAGTTGATCGCGTGCATTTATGCAATGACATACATTTAATCTCAGAGTAAGCATAATAATCATTTTAACATGAATAATCCATGGCAAATACATTAATCCAAATGTACAACAAAATGCATGATCATTTTAATACACAAAGATACAAAACATATTGATAAAATGTGATAAAACATAGTTAGACACTTATCTTGTAACAATGGTGGGATCCACCAACCAAGTGCATGCCTTCCACGAACCACCCAGCCTTAGACCACACTGCTCATCATCTCAGCAGTGGATCACCCCCAAGCTGGGACTAAGCTCCACCCCCAAGGCAAGGAATCCTAGCTAGGCTGAGGTTAC
>ML788438.1:153440-178764 GCA_009831015.1 Picea engelmannii
TACTCGACACGTTTGTTAAGACAAATGACATAACAAACCATTCATACAACCCTTCATTGGTCTTAAATGTTGTCTTCCATTCGTCACCTTCTCTCATACGAATTTGATGATATACACTCTTCAAATCAATCTTCGAAAAAAAATTTGCTCCGTTCAAGAAATCCATCAAATCGTCCATCCTTGGCAATGGAAATATGTACCTGATGGTAATTTTGTTAATTGATCTTGATTCTGTACACATTCTCTAGCCTCCATCTTTCTTTGGACTGAGTACTGTCGGAAGAACACATGGACTCTCTTTCTCTAATCAACCCTTTGTCCATTAAATCCTGGACCTGTCTTTTGACCTCCTCATTCTCCTGCGGCGTCAGTCTATATGCTGCTTTGTTTGGTAAACTAGCTCCAGGAATGAGATCAATATGATGAATTATACTTCTAATAGGTGGCAACGAACGAGGTAGTTCGTCCACTATTATGTCAGAAAATTCTTCCAGTAGCTTCCATATTTCCTCTGGTAGATCATCCACTCTTGTGATGGTCAGAACAATTCTAGGTTTCCTGACCACAATGAATTGTGGATCTTCCTTCTTCTTAACCTCCTTAAGAAGTTCCTTCCCACTCATGAGAGGTACAGTGTTGCTTACCACTGGTTTCACTTCTTTTTCCTTAATCGGCAATAACATGTGAGTTCTCCCATTCTTTTCTAGGGTGTATGTGTTCTTCCTCCCATCATGAACCACATTCATGTCATATTGCCACGGTCTCCCTAGCAATAGATGAAAAACATCCATGGGAATGACATCACACAATATCTTATCGTTATATCCTCCTATCTTAAATTCAACTAAACATTGTTTAGTGACATTTACCTGATGTCCTTTTTGTATCCATGAAACTCTGTATGGAGTTGGATGTTCAATAGTCTCCAATTCTAGCTTTTCTACCATCTCTGTAGAAACGCGATTGTCTGTGCTACCACTATCCACGATGACCTTGCATACCTTGTCCTTGGTCTTGCAAGCAATTCAAAGAAGACTGTTCCTTTGCACTGAATTCTTTGTCTCTTCTTCTAGCTTTAAGAGAACCTTCCTCATCACCAGTGATCTTCCGCCTTCAGCATCCTCTGCCTCAACATTCCGCCTTTGTGATTCGGCAATGTGATTTTCACCTCCTTATTTATTCTTATCTGGACATTCATAAGATTTGTGTCCATTATTTCCACATGTGAAGCATTTTATTACTCCACCTCTGCCACTTCCTCTTCCTCTAGCATGAGGAAAAGTGTTGTTATCAACATATTGTCCTCTTTGTTCAGTATACTTCCCTCTTTGTGAGCTTCCACCTCTTTCAGGTTGAGGTTGAGGTTTCTTCCACTCTTCCTTAGGCTTCTAACTCCTATCTTGGACAATTGTTTTTCCCCTGGGCTGACTTCTAGCTAGGCCTCTTTGGCTTTTCTTTCGGCTCAGCTTCTCTTTAGCCTTCAGAGCCATCTGATAAGGATCTTCTATGGTTCGAATGATCATCATGCTCATCTCATCCTGAATGTCGTATCTCAGACCATTCATATATCTGGAAACCTTTTCATCATCACTTTCATGATGACCTGCTCTAATGTTTAGCTTGTAGAACTCTTTAGTGTACTCCTTCACTGACATCAACTTTTGTCTCAAGTTCTACATCCTTCGAAATAGAGTGATTTGATAATCTTTGGGTATGAATTTCACCTTCATCTTTGCGACTATTCTATCCCAACTCCTGATTTTTTGCTTTCCTTTGCAGCGTCTATCATCTTGTAGTTCATCCCACCACAATGCTCCATGCCCATTCAATCTTGTGACAACATGTTTGACCTTCTTGTCTTCTTAGACATATTCATAGTAAAAATACGTGTCAAGAGCTCTAATCCAGTCTAGAATTTCTTCAACATCTAGGTTTTCCTCATACACTGGAATGTCCATTTTTTCCCTAGCACTCATTCTTGCAACAACCCTAATCAGGCATTCATTTTCTGCAACTTATTCTCCTTCATGTCCAACTTCATCTTCACTTTCATATTCACTGACATCTCCAACACCGGTTGTGTGCCTCTATTTTATTTCCACATCCACGATTCTGGTGCGTATGTTATGCATATCTCTTTCTACGGCTGTATCAAGCACCTGCCTACCCCTTTCTCTTGGCATTTCCCTCTCCTCTGGCGGATTGAGTGTTTTCCTGTCTCTTCTTCTTAGCGGCATGGTGAATCTTTCTTTTCCCTGCTACAGAAAGAAAATAAATCTTTCTGAGCTCTAATACCACTTGATGCAGATGCCCAACCCTCATCATCCCTTGGTTCAAGGTCCACTACAGGATCGTTCTAATTCCTGCCCTTGAGTCAGATTGACTCTTTGATTCCTCTTCAGGGAATCCCATGCACATAAAATGGTGCTTCTCCACAGGTCCTTATGAATTGAGCCTACACGATCAAACATGAAGCATCAAATTCCAATCTCCCCCTGACAAAAAAATGTGGTCATATTTCTCGCGATATTGAAACTTCATAGTTCACGACTTCGCGACTTCTCCCTCCAAGTCTCTCAACTCTTCGTCTTTTGAATTCACGATACCTGAAGTGTTGATATGGGTATGGCTCCTCCCCTTGTCATCACCCTCCATGTGTGACCATTGGCTAGGTTTAACACTAGCACCTCTCGCTACTCGCCGCTTCGTGAGTTTCAGCGTCGAGCTCCCGTGCCGAATCCCCAAGATGCGAGAAGTCAACGGAGTGTTGACTCCTTTCACTAGGCGACATGGGTCCGCCTGTCTATCACCCGGGCCCACCTTGTGGTTGTGCCACATGTCTCTCATTCCTAGCTTCAACACTTGGCGACTTCGCTCCCGAAGCGCTGCCTCCTTTATATCCCGACACCTAAAGTGCCGAGATCCCAACCTCCTCGTTACTCCCTATCACAACTCGCAACTTCGGGACTTTTGGGACAAAAGTCTCGACTCTCCAACTGCCAAAACCCAAAATGCTGATCTGACGAAATGGTTGATGACATCCTTTCCCCATACTTATATTGCGTCTCACAATTTCAGGAATCCCAAAATAGATATCTCGAGCTCCTATCCTCCGAAATGCCGAAATGGTGAATTTTGACTCCTTATTAATGTCGGCCCCACAATGAAACTTCTCTCCCTGTCGGGACTTCGCACTTCGCGATTTCACGAATCTTGGTGCAAGGTTTTGGTCCTTCAATTCCCGAATCCCCGAAGTGAGAATTCACGAGTGATCCAATGACTCCTGTCAACTTGGATCCTATGGTCCAATCTCTCCTGAGATTTCACTTGAAGAATACTTGCCGTAACTTCCCTACTCCTCTGCAAGATCTGACGGCTCTCATAATTTCATGAATTCTCCACGGAGAATTCCGACCATCCAATTCCTCTTTGACAACTCCTACGAAATGAACAAGGTATTCCTTCACAGAACTTGTCAACCTGCAAAACAACTTTTCTAGGCCTCCTTCCAACACTTCAAGGCACTAGCCCTCTTGAACCTTTCTTGGACAACTTCGAAGACTATATCCCTCCTGAGCTTGCTTGAAAATCCTCAAGTACTCTATAGGTAACTCCTGCGCACACTCCTTGCGGCACTTCTTCAAATACACTCTAGTATTTGAACCTCTTCAACTCTATGCACTCCTTGCAACAACAGTCCTTCAATAAATTCACTCAGGTTATAACTCTTGTTGAAGGAAAATCTCCCTGCAAACAGGTATATATCCTCTTGAGAGCTAGACTCTTAACTCTTAAGACAGAAGATACTTAACGTGGACACTGACTTCCATTCAGATCTATACAAACTAATGTGCGAGGAGGAAGGAGAAAAGAAGTACCTTTTACTGGCGTTTGTCCCTGCACGCTCTGAGTTGAGCTCCAATCTTTCGCTCCTCAATGAGCCCTATCGACAAACAATAGTACAAACACTTCCTACTCTATTGATATTAACTTGAAATAGATCTATCTATTAGAGACAAGTTCATGTAAGATTAAAGACAAACTAGAAAGAAACAGGCCAAGCATGTCATATTGATGAGAGCAATGACAGAAGTAACTTACAACCATAGATGCGAATGTGACATCTTCATCAAGTCCCCTTTGTCTAACCCTTTCTCAAAAGATCCACGATTCAGACGGCAACAACTTTCACTGATTACTTTCCTCCAGTTCAGTGTATGTTTCCTATGAGATCATAGGTTTCATGCTTCCAATTCTTCCCCCTTTTCAACATGATAGAGCCTGCTTATATAGGTTTAGAGAGGCCTAACCTCTTGAGGTATCTTTAGGGTAAGTTGAGGATTTTCCTCCTTGAGTCAAGGATCTTCCCTAAGATCATGGCTGAACTAGGAATTTGAATGCAACTGCCTTCCAAGATTGAAAGATTTTCCCCTCATTCTCCTCAACAGATCAAATGTTGTCCAGATTAGACAACACTCCCTCAAAAAGGCCATCAGAGTGCTATAACACTCCCTCAAAAGGGTTGTTTGGTGTTATAATTCTCCCTAACACTTTATAGAGGAACACCAACGCTCCTAAGGGTGATATAGGGGAGCACTCTCTCCTAAAACCTTAGACTGAATGCTTCTTTCAGGTGGAAAGAAGTTCTTAACTTCATTTAGCCATTCCTCTTCCTTCAAATCAAGTGTTTGAGGCATTTTAAGTGTCTCCTTAGTGTTGTCATCATGGAAGTATTCTTTGCTTGACACTTGTGACACTTGTGAGCAACATGAAACACTTGTGACACTTATCAAAGCGAGTAATGTTGATGTGTAACAAATTTCCCCCCAAAGTATGAAGTTAGAAGATGAGAACTGATAATTGAAATGCTTTGTAGACTTTCAAGCAAGGGTATAGACTCATAGAACCTGAAAGAAGATGCACACAAACATCCAACAAATATTATGACATGCTCCAAACCCAAGGCATGCATACCTATGCTTGGGTGATCAAGACTTGCAAGATATGGCCGCCATAAAATACACCGTGGATCCATAATTGTATTGATAAAAAGGTATAGCCACCGAGGATACAGTGTGGATCTATACTCTGATGACCTGAACTGATCGTAGCCACGAAGAATACACAGTGGATCTATGATATGACAAGACATATCCACGACCAATACAAAGTGGATCTATGTAACAGTAGATGTGTCATTGTTCAAGAGAAACTCTTTCACAACCTGGGCAAAGTACATATCAAAGTGATCACTCAACCCAGGGTCTTCTTACTGATCCCGATGTAGTACGAATCTAACCATGTGAATAGATGTCCTAAAGTCGAACATGGAAGAAACCACTTCATTACCGGTCAATGATGTAAACCGTTAACAAGCGCGAGGGATATCACCATTAATGTCAATGATTCCCAAGGTACTCTAGTACATTCCAATGAATGTGAATGGATGAGCTGGAGTCGAACATCCATGGAATCATCCGATCAGAGGTTAGTGATGTAAATCCACTGTCGGACGTGAGGAGGCCTACCATTGAGGCATGCAGGTCCCAAAGTACTAACTGGTTTCTAGGTCTAGTTCCTAGATAATGTGTTGAAGTCGACAAGAATAGACTCATCAAGGGAGGGCCTTGATGTATCCCCATCAACGACATGAAACAAACACAGAGATGTAATTGGCAGATCAAATGGACATGGACTGACACGAGTATTGAGACAAGACATTTGTGATGGCTGACTCTCAAGGTGGGTACTTCCCTTGAACACCGAGGCATAACAACAGAAACATGACATGGAACAAAACTTGATGATGCAGTGGATGCTATGACTTGAGTTAGGTGACCCAAAGGAGTGAAAGAAACTCAAAGGATTGGCTCAGTGTAGAGGTTCAGCAGATTAAAATGCGTGCAAAATACAAAGTGCCATGTTCAAGGGTGACTCTAAGAATTACTTGATAATGTTCTCAAGAGACTGTTTGACTTGCTTCTTTCAAATTTTCCCCCATCCAGATAGATGAGTACCTCTTTTTAATTTAACGAGCTCGAGGAGTGTAACACATGCTCGATATAACTCACCTTCGATAAGTTCCTCTTCCTTTGTTTAACGAACCGGAAGAAGTAAGGGTTCGGTCCCGTACGGGCCTGTCGATGTTCGTTTTAGCGAGTCCAAAGATATAAAACTCGAAGGTTTTTCATGATTATAGAGTCTGGAAAAAGACTTAAAAGAGAACTCTCTCGGTTCCTTTTTCATACAGTTAGTCTCACGAGGCTGAAAAAGAGATAAACTACCACTCGAAAGATGCCCTTTTGAACCTTTTAACGAGTGTGAAAGGAAGCAAGATCACTCGACGATATTTTCATATTTAGAGAGTCTGAAAAGAGTTTAAAGATGAATCCAGGGGGTTCCTTTTTCGTGTGTCCATACGAGTCCAAAAAAAATATAAAAGTCTACCTGGTGCGTTCTTATATTCTCGAGATTGAGAACAAACTAAGACTATGCTTGTGGATGTGACAAGGTAAACAAACGATCAGAACTACTTTGAAACCTGTAGTGTCAAAACTGCAATCCAGAGGTTTAGTGAGGCCATCATATTGCCAAAGAAACCCATAAATAACTATACCTTATAAAAATGGAAATTTATAAATGGTAATACAATAAAAATTTTCATTTACCATTTCATTTGCATAAGGATTTGTAGCAGTGGAGATTCTCACTTTGGAGGTGGATCTTGTTTTGCTTGATACCGGAGCTACGGTTGACCGTTTATCTCACCGTTTGGACCAGGTAGATCTTCATCTCCCCCTCTTTCAATTACATGGTTCAATATTTGTTTTCACAACAATATTTAAATTAAAAAACAAAGCCCTAGGTCGCTCCAAAAAAGATCAAATCGGCCTCTATTGAAAACGATGGGAAAAAGACATTCTTGTACAAAAACGTTTTTAGAGGGTGCTAGCATAGATGCCAACACCTTGATACTTAGGTAGATAGGTCCTTTTTGTTAAGAAGTCCATAAAAAACTCAAAAATATGCCCACGCAGCCATTATAAAAATTATTTTAATTTTAAAACGTTTTATTGCTGCGTGATGATTATTGAGTGATAAAAAGAGGGCGTGGTCCTTTTTGAATAGTATGGGCGATAGATTTCAAGTTTTTAAATTGCTAAAGAAATTGCCAAAAAAATGAATAATGAAATTCTTTGTTTTTTTTTTGTTTGTAGGTGATTTCGGCGACGACCATGATCGAGTGGAAGGAACGGGAGCATGAGCTCGATGATTTGGCTGCTTTGTGGAGTCCTTGTACGCAGGCTGTGTTGAGGGATTGTGGCCTTCTGAAATTCTTCAAGCTACAAAAGATGAAGAAAGAGATCCTTTTGCTCGAACACATAATCAACTTGTGGGATGTTGCAGAGCAGGGGTTTCAGATCGGAACACAACTTCTCACCATCAAGTTGGAAGATGTGTATTTCTTGACTGGCCTCTCAAAAAGAGGGGTTCCTATAGCTTTTTCCGGACAGAGGGCACTTCCTGAGACAGTGGGTGTGTATCTGGCACGTCATTGTGTCCCAAGAGAAATACTGGTGGGGGGTAGAATCCCAATTAAGGATATCAGAGAGTTACCCCTTCGGTCCATTTTGTTTGCCATCATGAGTGTGATGGGAAGCACTAGCGCACATCTGGCGTTGAGATCACAGGTATCTTATGGTATACAGTGTTTGGAGCCAACATTGTTTAACTGAAGCGTAGGGTTTCTTCGGAATGTGAAGGAACAGGTTTCACGGTGTAGGATGGGGAAAAAATAGTTCAGATATGGTTCATTATTGGTCTCATTCTTCTTAGAGTGCATCCTCGAGATGTAGCCTCAGATAGCATTGGTGGTACGACCAGTGGGAGAACCACGGATGGAATGGTGGACTAGTCTGTCTCTGAGACTAGTGGCATAGTCATAGTTCCGCTTCACCGGTAACTTCTTCGCTTGGCTGAGACGCCAATATTTTTGGATAGAAGGCTTCTCATATGTCGAGGTGGACTTTTGCGGGAGCATGGATTTGATTCTACCAGCGGGGGAAGATTGGGATGCGTCAGGTGAGAGACTAAGCAACACATTGTCTAGTTTTTTGTTTTTAAGTTTTTTAACGTGTATATATATATATATATATATTTGGGTACGTAGAAGAGTTTTTAATGGATGTATTGTTTTCAACATGCAGACAAGGGAGGAGTGCGTCTGGCTGAGATACCAGTACCGGGACGTCGCAGGGGTGTTCCGGTTGTAGTAGATCCAAGGGCACCAGTGATAGGTCTCCGGGAGGTTGAAAGAAACATTCAATGCCTCACGATGGGAATTCCTCCTCTACGGAGGAGAGAAGTGCCTTTGCATATACAGAGACACACTGTGGGGGTGCTAGAGAATGTCAATTCTCTACTGAGATGCTTAGTGCGCGTAGTGATATGTTACTCTCAGCACAATGCAGTGAAGAGAGATTAGAGTCTCTCTGGTGATTGTATATTTTGTATGACTTGTCAGACGATGTTGTATGGGTGTAAAGACCCAACATTTTTCTCTTCCAAATACTTTTTTGATGTAATCAAAACATTTTCAGTCACGCTATGTATATATATACAGTTCTGAGTTTTTACAGTGCCAAAAAATTTGTACATGATTATGCCTTTAATGTGATGTGTTTTAATTTACATGTGATGTACAATTTGTTTTCCTTCAGGACCTTATCTATGGGCGAGATACCGATCCATGATGTAATTAGCTAACGAATCCGAAACATTGTTGAGTTCTCTTGGAATATGCGTGTATTCAATGTAATCAAATATTCGTTCAAGACGACGAACTTGTAGGTGGAGACATAGCAAAATAGGATTACGAATAGCGTAGATACGATTGAGTTGATAGACTACGAGTTGGGAATCTAGGTTAACAATGATACGAGAGATACCTAGGGAGGAGGTTTAGGTCAAAAGTTCGATGACAACATGATATTCTTCCATGTTATTAGTCGCTGGTCCTAAGCAAATACCTCATAAAATCACCACCTCGTCAAATTGGTAAATGACCCATGCTACCGAAGAAATGTTCCGAGTGTGTCGATTAGTGCCATCCGCAAACCCGACAAAGATAGGAAAGGAAAATGACATCTGCACATGAAAACACAAGGCACAGTTATGAGTGTCAAAGGTAAAGACTCAAGCACGCGAAAGAAACAGACACACCAAACTAAAATACAATAATGTACAAAGTACACATGCTAGGTGATCTAGGCATTGTACGTTTTAAGGTAAAGCCCATTCCGGGGCTCTCCTAGGGAAATTGCATCATAATCAACTAACTCGTAGGCACCTCTGTGCAGAACATGTTTCACAATGTAAGGGCCAGACCATAGAGGTTCTAACTTAACTGTCCCTAGTTTGTCATGAGCCTGGTCATAGACGAGGACTAAGTATCCTTCTGCAAAAGTCCGAGGATGGATGGATTTGTCGTATTGATTTTTTATCTGTTTCTGATGTGCCTCGTTAACGAGAGTGGCATCACGATGTGTTTCGTCCAGTTTGGTCAAATATAAGAAACTTTCTTCTTCGGCAGAAGTATGGGGTAGGAGTTCTACTTTAAGTTTCAGAGATGGAATCTCACACTTGATTGGTAAAACGACTTCGATTCCATACACTAACTGTAAAGGAGTGAACCTAGTTGCGATTTTCACGGAAGTACAGTAAGCCCAGAGAGAGGGAAAAAGTTGTAGATTCTAGGATGTCTTATTTTCCCCTACCATGCATTGAATCATGGTTTTGAGGACCTTGTTGATGGCTTCAACTTGTCCATTGGCCTGAGGATAGTATGGGGATGAGTTTTCATGGCGAAAACCCAACTTGGCATGCAATTCACTCATCATTTGGTTCTTAAAGTGTGCACCATGATCAGTGACAATGGTGCGTGGTACACCAAAATGAGTTATGATGTGGTTAAAAACAAACAGAGCTACAGTACAACCATCGTTTAGAAAGGTAGGCATAGCCTCAGCCCATTTGGTAATGTAGTCGATGGTGATGATTATATAACCGTGCCCCCCGACTGAGGTAGGCTTACATTGCATAAAATCAATACCCCACTTGGCGAAGGGGCCGATGGAGATAATGGGGTGTAGCGTAGTAGGGTGGGTGCATGCCTTGTTGTTAAAAACTTGGCAGGGTGGGCATTTTTTGACTGCCTCAATACAATCCTTAAAAATCGAGGGTCAAAAATAGCCGACACGTAGAATTTTTTGGGCTGTGGCCATCCCAGAAAGGTGACTGCCACAGGCTCCAAGGTGACGGTCATTCAGAACGCGTTCAACCTCTGCATGAATCAAACATCATCGAAGGATAGTATCAATACCACGGTGATACAAGGTGTCATCGATGATAAGATAACGACGAGAATGGTGGTGAATACGTCAACGCTCTTCACAGGAAGTGTTAGGCTGAAAGCATTGGGTTTGGAGATAAAGGAGGATGTATCTGTACCAAGGATCATAGGTGCTAATGAGGAAAAGAGTTTTGTCAGGGAGAGAGTCTCTAGGTTTGATATCTTCATCAGCATGGGGGAGATCACAGATAAGCTCTGCAAACACCAGGGACTTTTTGGCTTTGGACTTCGCAAATTCAAGATCGAATTCCTGAAGGATGATGATCCATTTAGAGTATTTTCCCCTGAGCACTTGACGTGTCAAGACATGGTACATGGGGTTTGAGTCCGCAACAGGGATGATTTTAGGGGCTAAATTTCGCTCATGGGCTAATTTTCCATGGTTTTTCCAAATGTGAGATTCGCTATTTTAAAAATGATTCGCCCAAATTCTATAGGATAAAATTATTTTACCTTAAAAATTGCAAAATTTTTATAAAAACTATATAAAATACTTAGAAATTTGAATATTTAAAAAAAAATATCACCAAACATTTATAGTTGACATATGAAGGATTAGTAATATTCTCCAAGGTTTCTACATTTTAAAATAAATTTCCATCCTTAAAATCATCCCTGGTCCGCAATCACAGTGGTGGTGCGTAGTAGGATGTAATGGTGAAACCTATGGATAGCGATGACGGCTACCATTTCTCTACATGTGAATATTGGAGTTCGGGTCCATATAGACTCTTGCTTAGGTAATAGATCACATGTTCCTCACCGTTGGGGTCCTCATGAACTAACACCATTGCAATAGTGGAAGTAGAGGAAACTAAGTAAAGGATGTAGTCCTTTGTATACTCTGGAGGGTGCAACAAAGGTGTGTGGGTCAAGGCATGCTTGAGAGCATCAAACGATCGTTGAGCGATGTCATCCCAGATGAAAGGGGTGTTTTTCTGCAACAATCGCATGAATCCTTTAGTTATCTCAACGTAGTTACAAATGAAACGGCGAAGGAAGTTTGCTTTTCCTTGCAAACTTTGGAGTTGGGTCAAACTAGTAGGTGGGGGTAAGGCTAGAATAGCCTTAATCTTTAAGGGATCCACCCGAATCCCGTCTTTAGAGACAACAAAACTGAGAAGTCGACCAGATTCGACAGCAAAAATAAACTTATGTGCGTTCAAGCGGATACGGTAAAACTGGCATCGAAGAAAAATAGCCCGTAAGTGATCAACATGATCTGATCGATTGGATGAGTGGGCAGGTAAGTCGTCGAGTTAAGGTTCTACAATATGCTTGATATCGTGGAAAGCGTACAACATGGCCCGCTGGAAAGTAGCACCAACATTTTTGAGACCCGAAGGTAGCTTTCGATAGGCGAAAGTTCCCCATGGGCAGATAAAGGTCATCTTCTGTTGATCAGCAGGTAAAATTTCAATCTGGTTATACCCGCAAAAACCATCCATGAAGGAGAAGATTACGCTCCCAGCGCAATTATCCATGATCTGGTAGATAAAGGGTGTAGGTTAGTTGTCCTTTAGACAAGCCTTATTGAGATCCCAATAGTCAACACAAACATGGATGGTCCCTTGTTTTTTGGCAACTGGAACAAGGTTGGAGACCCATTCTATCAAAGGGACAGGATAGATAAAGCCATATTTTAAAATTTTCTCAACTTCTGCCTTTATGGCTGCGATTTTCTTGGGATGAACCGGACGGAGTTTCTGTCGAACAGGTTTCACACCAAGGTAAGTCTTGATTTCGTGCATGACGATCGAAGGGTCGATCCCTGGCATTTCCTCGTAGCTCCAAGAAAAGACATCGTGGAATTCTTTAAACAGAGCGGTGTAAGATACCACTTCTTTAGGTGTGCAATTGGCACCAAGGTTAATGTTTTCCACAACGCCCTCTTTGATCGAAATATCGATAATGATCGTAGTAGAGACATTACCCATATTCCCCTCAGAAAGAGTGTCTTGTGTGAGGATGGGAGATTGTGGAGAATTGGTAACATCAGGAGGGAAGACATAGTGTATGTCTTTGTGAATTTCTTCTAGAGGAAGAAGAAAAGAGGATCGATGATGGTTATCATCCCAAGGTACGTCGTCAATACTAAGCATTTCCATTATAGATTCGTCGCAAGGAAAAATTTGGGAAATGTAATCGATTGCAAACGAGGGGGAATCCAACCATGATGACATCGAGTAGGCATCGGGTGCCAATAAATGGGGGTTGTTCGGGGAGGGAGAGGAAGATTGAATAGCCACGTATGCGGCCTCGGCTAGGATAAGTGGCATGGTGTCACTGAGCACATCGAATTCCATAGGACTAGGTACAATCCAAGGGTCAAATGATTCCAAAGGTTGATAAGCCATAGTCGAAATCATATTGACGGTGGCAATATGATGTGTGGTGGGTGGAAGTGGTGTAGGGAAAGTACCCATAAGGCTAGAATATTTCAACAAGCCAACACCAATGATTTCATACATAACTTTCTGGTCTCCCAAAAAAGGAATGTTGTTGGTAACGGGGGCATGAGTGTCGGGTGTACAGAAATCTAGTTGATCGATAGTGAAAATTTTGCCTTGATGGGGCAATTGTACACATCGAAACACCGACAAGGCGACGACAGTCATAGTGTAGAACCAACTTCTTCCAAGTAGTAGGTTGTAATCGAGGGGGGCGTTGACCACCTCGACATCAACAGTAACAGTTTTTCCACCCAGCTGAACGGCTAAGGATTGTAAAAGTCCGTGAGGATGAAAACCTCGACCATCGAAAGCGCGTAACATTGTAGGGGATTTGTTGAGGGCAGGTGATTTTAAGCCTTTCCAACAAGCTAAAGACATGACACAAGTAGAGGCTCCCTCATCCAAGATAGTTCGATGGAATTGTTGATTGTGAACAACAACATCGATTTGAAAAGCTAGTTGGTGGGAGAGTCGAGGCTGATGATCATCCAAATTAAACATGAGGCTATTAGACGACTCAGGATTGAAAGCACCGATGGCAGCCAAGATCATTCTACGTTGAATGGGACAATGTTGTAGAACTTCCAGAGAAGACATAGTACATGGTGCTTGAGCCAAATCTTCAATGATGTTGTAGTTTTGGGCAGCCACGAACTAGGGTTAAAGGTATATTTTTGGATAGTTCTCTTGGGAGGGCGTAAGATGGAGTCAAACGAAGGTTTCTCGATCTGGAGTGGTCTGGATGGAGGGATAGCAGATGAAGGACTAACTGAAGATGGTAATGGGTCCGATAAGGAACCGTTAGTAGTCTTCGGATTATCAGGTTTAATCGGTGTGTCATATGTTGTAGTGCGAGTGGTCAAATTAATCCCATTACAC
Source organism: Picea engelmannii (assembly GCA_009831015.1). Taxonomy (NCBI): domain Eukaryota; kingdom Viridiplantae; phylum Streptophyta; class Pinopsida; order Pinales; family Pinaceae; genus Picea; species Picea engelmannii. The sequence continues at coordinate 167,184 of ML788438.1, forward strand.
ATGTAAATGTGGGCACTTGTTGAGGCATCATCATGGGGTTGGTTGGAACTGCCCCCTGGAGTGGGGGTTTGAGCAGCCTAAGATTGTTGCTGTGGAAAAGGCTGAGTAAGCACAACAGTTTGTGAATTTCCCTTAAAACGTTTGGCCACTTCATCATGATGTGGACAGTCTCGGGTGTAGTGATCATCGCCACAAATGAGACATGGGAATTTCGGTTTCCATTGTGGTTGTTTTCCGACAGTAGGGGTTTGAGGTTGATTTTTTGGTTGTTCATTGTTGTTTTTCTTCTTGGGTTTATTTCATGCTTCCAATTCTTCCCTCTTTTCACCATGATAGAGCCTGCTTATATAGGTTTAGAGAGGCCTAACCTCTTGAGGTATCTTTAGGGTAAGTTGAGGATTTTCCTCCTCGAGTCAGGGATCTTCCCTAAGATCATGGATGAACCAGGAATTTGAATGCAACTGCCTTCCAAGATTGAAATATTTTCCCCTCATTCTCCTCAATAGATCAACTGCTGCCTAGATTAGACAACGCTCCCTCAAAAAGGCCATCAGAGTGCTATAACGCTCCCTAATAGGCTTTAGGGGCACGCCAGTGCTCTAAAAATCTATAGCGCTCCCTCAAAAGGGTTGTTTGGTGTTATAATGCTCCCTATAACTTTATAGGGGAGCACCAACGCTCCTAAGGGTGATATAGGGGAGCTCTCTCTCCTAAAACCTTAGATTGAATGCTTCTTTCAGGTGGCAAGAGGTTCTTAACTTTAGTTAGCCATTCCTCTTCCTTCAAATCAAGTGTTTGAGGCATTTTAAGTGTCTCCTTAGTGTCGTCATCATGGTAGTATGCTTTGCTTGACACTTGTGACACTTGTGAGCAACATGCAACACTTGCGACACTTGTGAGCAACATGCGACACTTGCGACACTTATCAAAGTGAATAATGTTGATGTGTAACAACTCTGAGACTCTACTCGTCCTGCACACACCTTGCACGGCTCCTGTGCTTAACTTGCACTTCCATGAGAATGAGAACAATGTTATCCCTCCTGATCTTTCAGAGATAAAAACTCTGAACCCTTGTCAATGCACTCCTTGCGGACAAACTCCACTACACTCCTTGCAGGAATTTTTTCTCAGATAGAGAAACAGTTGAAACTCATTCCTTACTCTCTCTCTAAGATTTCAAACATTCAACAAGAAATCATTCATACATAGCGTAATAGAAAATGCATAAAAGAAAGAGTAAAGTAGCTATAAGCATAGAATTCAACATACATACACAGAGAATATCACAACACCATAAGTCTGAATCAAAGCTTCATGTATTAATTCAGGACTTCTGTACATGGGTGTTTTTAAATACAACTCTCTTCTCTCTCTCGCAATAGCTTAATGTTATTCTTCTCCTCTATGCTCTATGCTCTATTGATCATGCTAATGTTACAATGATACAAGATGAGGGTGTCTATAGTCAGTTTTCCCTCCTACGCTCTAAACTGTCTAATCTACATTTAAATCTACCTACTCACATTAATTATGTATTAATTCCTTCACCTACTATAGATGAGAGCGGATCACTCAAGATCTATTTACAATATCTAAGTGTACTTCCTCTTAACTATTACATTAAAATCCGCACATTTAATTCAAAACATCTCAAAACACTTTTGCAACGTGTTGAAATGCGTTGGCGCTTGTCCCAGCTGTCTTCCACCTCCACGCTTGCTTGTTGTTGGCGATGCTCCTGCAGCAAGAATACTAGAGATCTAGGAAAAACCATACGACGTGTGCAAAGGTTGCGCACAAGGAAGGAACATGAATCACTCCTTTGCCAACAAGGATAGCATATAAAAAAGAGTATATGGACATTGTGCACTTGGATGTGTGTGGAACGATGTCAAAAAATTCACTAAGAGGGTATGTATATTATGTTTCTTTTATTGATGATTACTCGCATAAAAATTGGATCTATGTGTTGAAAGAAAAGAATGAAGTGTTTGGAAAATTCAAATAATTTAAGGCACTGGTAGAAAACCTGACAGAGAGAAAGATAAATACCTTGCAATAAGATAATGGAGGAGAATTCACTTCAGAGGAATTCAAATAATATTGCAAGGAAGATGGGATTAATAGGGATCTTTCTACTCCCTAGAATCCTCAACATAATGGAGTATAAAAAATGAATAACTGCATGATCATGGAATCAACGAAGGCTATGATCCATGATCAGGATCTACCTATGCATATGTGGGAAGAAGAAACAAAGAGTACAGTGTACGTGAAAAAAAAAAGTCCCCACAAAGTACTTGAAAAGAAGACACCAGAGGATATTTTTTCAGGAGATAAGTCGAAAGTAAACCATCTAAGGATATTTGGTTGCCCCATATTTGTGCATGTCCCCAAGGAAAAGAGAACAAAATTGGACCCATCTGCATAGAATGGAATATTTTTTGGTTACAATGAGACATCGAAGGCATACATGATATATATTCTCAGTCACCAAAAACTTGATATCAACATAGATGTCACCTTCTATGAGAGTGCAACTTTCATCAAATCAAAACAAGATTGTGCATAAGAGGTTCATGAGGAGGAAAATGAATTTACTAGAGTTCTAGGGGTAAAAGAAATTGAACCAAAGGAACCCATTCATGAGGATAACGACATGGAATAACCTCAAAGGCCAACAGAGATGCCTTCTCGCAAGAGAAGACTATCTTGGGCACATGATCTCATTAGAGATGCAGAAAGATATGGTGCCCCAAAAAAATATCTCAGGAAAAGTAAGAAGTTGAAAATGTATACCAACTATGTGGCATGTTTGTGTGATATCATGGATGCAGAAGCACCTAGTTATGAATAGGATCCAGAAAAGAGGGTATGGAAGGATGCCATGGAGGAGGAATATTAGTCCATAGTAAAGAATGATGTCTGGGATGTGGACCCCAAACCAAAGGAGAAATCAGTAGTAAGTTCAAAGTCAATATACAAAATGAAACATCAAGTTGATGGCAGTATTGAAAAGTATAAGGCTATATTTGTGGCTTGAGGATTCTCTTAGAAGGAGGGAATTGACTATGAGGACAAATTTTTCTCCCGTGGCAAGATATGATTCGATAAGGACTATACTTTTGTTGGTCGTAGTAATGAAATGGAAGGTGCATTAGATGCATGTGAAGACAACCTTCTTGAATGGTGAAATAAAAGAGGAAGTATATGTGGACCAACCACATGGGTTCGATGTACTTGAGAGGGAGACACATGTGTGCAGATTAAAGAAGGATTTATATGGATTAAACCAAACACCCAAATCATGGTATGGTAGGATCTACATTTTTCGAATGAGCTTACGATTTACAAAGAGTAGTGAATATATTAACCTTTACTTTAAGGTTGTGGATGATGGTCCAGTAATACTATTGTTGTATGTGGATCACCTATTTCTAACAGGTGTGGAAAATCTCATCTCAAAGTGTAAGAGAAAACTAGTTGTTGAGTTTAACATGAAAGATATTTGGATGATGCATTACTGTTTGGGTCTCGAGGTATGGTAGACATAGGGGGAGATATTTCTCAATCAAGGGAAGTATGTAGTGGAAATCCTAAAGATCTTCGTGATGTTGGATTGCAAGGAAATGGATACACCTATAGTATCAAATCTGAAGTTGTTGCAGGATACAACTTCAGAGACTGTGGATGTTACTTTATATAGGAAGATGGTGGGTTCATTGATGTGCTTAATGAACACGAGACTGAATATATCTTTTGTTGTGAACACCTTCAGTCAGTATATGGAGCATCCCATGCAGGTTCATTTGGTCGCAACAAAACATGTGATAAGGTACCTTAAGGGTACATTGGATTATGGTCTCAGGTATGTGATATACTATGAGTTCAGGTTATATGGATATTTAGATTCAGATTGGGCCAACAGTATTCCTTATCGGAAGAATACTTTGGCATATTGCTTCAGTCTAGGATCTAGTATGGTTTCGTGGAGCAGCAGGAAGTAGTCATGTGTAGCACCCAGTATGACCGAGAATGAATATGTGGCATCATGTGCATCATGTAGAGAAGTTGTGTGGCTTCAGAAGTTGTTTTCTAGGTTGTTTGGTCTCAAACTGGAGGTGACTTGCATTTGGTGTGACAACCAGAGTTGGATGAAGTTGTTAGAGAATCCGATGTTCCATGACAGTTTGAATGATATCAAGATCAAATATCACTATATTAGGGATATGGTGCGGAGGGGATTAGTGAGAATCTATTACATGAATATTGATGAGTACATTGCAAACGTGTTGAGCAAGACACTATAGAGGATGAATTTCGAGCACTTTAGGGACAAGGTTGGCATGGTCCCTCTTCAGAGGGAGTGACAAGGTACATATGCATTGTATGGTAGTGGATGTCTTAGGGACATGCTATATCTATTTGAGAGCTACCCACAAACCTAGGATGTGTTAGTTGTGAAGTTATAGGGGTGCACATGATGAGGTATAGATGCATTATAGGGTAGTGGATGTCATGGTGACATGTTGAACCTATTTCAGAGATACCCATAGGCCTTGTATGCATTGACTGTGAAGTCATGTTGTACTATGAATATTCTATGATGTATAGATTCGTATGTTCAACATTTAATGGTCATGACCTCGTGTGGCAGAAAATAATACCTTCCTCATCAAGAGGGAGTGTTGATATTTTTATGTAATTACGGAAGATTTTCTTTTGTTTTTGTATTGGTCAAACCTCAAGAAGGTTATTGTAACCATATTGCATAAATCGACTCAAAATAAATTATTATTTTATTTTTATCCTTATTGTAAAATTCGAAATGACCGCTCTTAGGGTTGTGTCTTTTCAGGAGTCAAGTTATGTGTATAAATAGAGGTTGAGTTCTTCTCATTTGTATACACACACAACTCATCTTCTCTTGTGTATTTGGAGCATAACAACGGAGGTCTAGCGCATGAGGTCTTGGTTTCTTGGTCTTTGGTATCTTATTCTTGGTCTATTTGTGGAGAATTATAATGTGACATTGTACTAGTTGAAGGAATCTATAATGAAGAATCGGTTGTTGGGTTTTCTCCCCCACGAGGGTTTCCCAGAATATATCTTGTGTCCTGTGATTTTTTATCTTTCAGTGATCCTATTACATGCAATCGCTAATGAATGTTAAAGAAGATAACTATAACTTCTAAAATTATAACATTTTTTATTGTATTTTTACCTCTTGATGGATATATCACTATTATTACCTTATTACCTCAGTTTGTGGTAGTTCAAATATTGAGCTACGTATTAAGTTTACCTAATCTCTCATCAATTTTTTTCCCTATCTTATCATTTCAATCCAATTTAATATATATATATATATATATATATATATATATATATATATATATATATATATATATATATATATATATATATATGAGTCAACAATATATGTGTCCACCATCTCATGTGGGTTTCAATGCCATTAATGTTTAACAACCACGTCGCTAGCATTGTCAGGGCCATCAAACCATATCTCATATTCATTCCTTTTTGGAAACTCGTTAAGGCATGCCATGAGAAAATCTATCGCTCTTGTGAACCCGAGAGGTTATGTAACCTTGTTATGGAATTGATTTACTTGGTAATAATTTGTTTATTTTGCAAGAGTTATCATTTTTCTCGGATGTTGTTAACACACTTGAAACTTTTCATTGTATTATTTTAATCGATGTGTTATTACTCATTATAACCATGTGTATATGTTTTTGTTATAGGAAGGAGTTCTTAGGTATGTTAACGACCCAATGGTGAGAAATAGTCACGTAACTCCCAATGATGGGGATGAGTTACTCAACTTGTGAGTACTCATAAGCTACTGGGTTTTGTTATTATTTAATATACTCCTCACCCATTTTCCTGCGTTTCAAGGAAAAAGATTCAAGCTAGAGTGGGGAGCTTGGAAACCTACGAGGGTTTTCTCCCCAAATCGTTACACGTAAACATACGATATATTAATTAAGGTTTATTATCCTTCCTTTTTATTTAATAGTTTTAATTCCATTAATTAATTCCTGCCTCTGTCTCCTTGTAGAGAGTCATCCAGGAAGTCAAGGAATTGCTTCCCACTCAAAATATTACTATGGAAACCTATGGGATATTATTCAAAATTTGCATCTTCAAAATGTTGAAGGTGTAACGACGTATTACCCCAGACTCGATACCTCTACGAGCACACCCACCATTTCTTTGAATGACTTAGTCATATTTCAAAATGTATAGGTCAACCTTACAACCTATAAAGACTCTATTTGAAGTCTCCTTGTTTAAAGGTCGTCACTATAAATTTTATTAGTTCGGCCCTATATATTAGGGTTTATTTTCTTATAACTATTTAGTTTACTCCAAGTATTTTGAAGAGATATTATCACACTATTTTCATAAATGTTTATGGTTCCAAAAGTTATGATTATTCTATACTAAGATAGTTCTCTTTGTTACTTGAGAAGATATATCAATATTGTTCTTTGTATGGATGATCTGCAAATAATTTCTAGTATTTATTTGATGTTTCTTTTCTTCATGTACATGGGTATTCAAAATATATTTTCTATTTTGTTTGAATATGAAAATACAAGAAGTCACACACATATCTACTCATAACTGTTGCAAACAAAACAATTATATTTTATTTCTCTTTGTACATAAAAGAAGTTCAGGATATAGTCACTTAATATTGTTCCCAATCATACTATTTCCATTCTCGTTTTCCATGTAAATAAAATAAATTATTTATTGTTACCTACTACTGTCATAGAAATAAATATTCATAGAGAGGTCCTATACTTTGTTTATATTTCACTAATAAAAGAGTTATATCTTTTAGAAAGAATGACAATAATCCCATTAGGGATTCTATACCATATTCTAAGCCTCTGTTGGAAGAATTCATAGAAAATTTCTAGCTAAAGAGCTTCCTCGTTAATATTACTTCTAGGTTAAATTTTCTTTTAGTAGTAGTAATATTTCTATCCAAAATATTTTTAATAACATATTACAAATTAGGAAAGAAAGTTACAAAATATTCTTTTATTCTATAGAAATTAACTCAAGTTAGTATCTGACTACTTTGGAAGAAATATATTAAACCAGCTATGATTGTAAGCATCATAATTATTAATTTCAAAAAGATAGGTAAACATATATGAACCAAAAAGAGTTACTAGGACAAACTGAGGAGAGAATCCAACTCCTCGCAACCATAGATCAAAGAAGGAAAGTATTACTTGTTCCTCTCACCCCTGAGCCTAATTATTTATTCCATATGAAATTGAAAATGTCAATAACCCTCTTTAGCTAAATACCATAAATTGATTCTTTCTGAAAATCATTAAGCTCTCCTTCCTGCACAAGTGCTAAGCAGTATCCTACTTACACTATACTTGTTTTTCCTCTTGTCTCCAAGAAGAGAATAGATTTCCTAGGTCTTCATTTTTCAAGTTATCCTGATACCTAACTCTTGGGAATATTGGCCTAACTTCTTGCTAGCTTGTCCCCTCACCTCCCACATCCTTGGGAGTAGGTTTACACTTGTCCTCATGGATAACATTTACCCTAGTGGTTTTAATCATTTTTTTCACTTTTTCCATGGAATAAAGAATTACTCTTGTTATAGTTGGGTTCTCTCATCAATTTGTCTCAAGTAATTTAAAATAAAATTAAAATAATATTTACACAATTTTTTCTCATCATCAAATTTTTATGATGACCAAAATGTTAACGAGAGTCTTTCTCAACATAATAATCCAATAATTAAAATTATTCAAAATTATTCAAATGTTAAAAATGGAGGGATATTACAGATGCACTCAACCTAAGGGTACTTTTAATGCATGGTACATCCATTAGTATGCATTAGTCAGAGTTAGAGAGAAAATTTTCAGATGTTGTTGTTACATACCAACATTAACTACAAGTGAATAAGATTCACAACAAGAGAATGTACAATAAAAATTCAAGGGGTATGAGATTAAGGAGGATGGAACACTCATGCTTAAGAATATATTTTATGTTCCTAGTTTTGGAGAACTTAGGAACTTGGCGTGAAGAGAAATGCGTAATGCTCCATATGCCAGACATCTCGATTACCATAATACAATTGCAACAATACAAAGCCAAATATTTTGTCCTGGGACGAAGAAGCATTGTTTTTACTACATTGTCATATGTATGGAATGTTAGAGAGTGAAAGTTGAGCATAGACACCCAATGAGTTTGCTACAACCATGACCAATTATAGAGAAGAAATGGGAAGTGGTAATGATTTAATTTATGACTAAGTTTCCCAATACAACAAGTCAAAATGATTCAATAATGGTAGTTGTTGATAAATTGACGAAATCTACTTATTATGTTCCTATGAAAATGACTCATACAACAACCAATATTGCAGAAATTTACATGAGGGAGATTTCTCGGTTGCATGGAATACCCAAGGAAATTGTTTTAGATAGAGATACAACGTTTACTTCAAATATTTAGATGGGATTATTTAAATGAATTGGTACAAATATGAAATTTATCACAACATACCATCCCCAGTCAAATGGGAAAACAGAAAGGGTCAACCAAGTAATTGAAGACATGTTGAGAATGTATGTGATGGATAAGCCATCTAAGTGGGAAGATTACATCCATTTGGTTGACTTTGCTTACAATAATGGATATCGAGCTTCATTGAAGATGATCCCATTTTAAGTGTCATATGGTAGAAAATGTAATACTCTAGTAAGTTGGCACAACCCAATAGACATAGTAGTACTTGGAAGAGAATTTCTCAACGATATGGAAAACCAGATGGTTAAAATTAAGCATAATTTGAAGGCACCATTAGATAGACAAAATAATTCTGCAGATGAGAACATAACACCTATAGAATTTAAAGTGGTAGAGCATGTACTTTTGAAAGTGAATCCGGAGAAGAGCTCAATGAAGTTGGGTAGTTGTACAAAGATAGCAACTATATTCTATGGTCCATTTGAGATATTGGAAAGAATAGGGACAATTTCATACATGCTTGCATTTCCTGCTTCTATGAATGTGTGTAATGTATTTCATGTCTCTTTTTTGAAAATGTATGCACATGATCATGACCATGTTATTGATTAGAATTTGATTTAGGTGGAGGGACTTTTAGGTCTAGTTGATGCACATATTGGAAAAAAAATTCAAAGTTCCCTAGAATCGAGTTATAGAACTAGTAAAATTTCAGTGGACCTACTACAGTATTGAAGATTCTACCTTGGAGCATGAAGATAGCATGTGGGAAAAGTACCCACAACTTTTTGAGTAATTTTGAAATTTTGATTTATGTTTTGTATAAACAATGAATACAATGCCAAAAAAGGGGGAGGGGAATGTAATACATCGGTTTAGAGTCCCCAAATTACTAATGTATTTGTTTAACTGATGAAAGGTCAGACTTCATGAAAAATTAAAAGACAATGAAGCACCTAGGAAATGTAATACTTTGATCATTATTAATAATAAAGTACATCACCAATTGTAGAATGAACAAGGACAAGAGTTATAAGGGGGCATGATTACATAAGGGAGGGGGGGGACTTAGGGACTAAACCTTTAAGCCCTTTTTAATTAATTATCACCCATTCTTGTGTTGGGGGGCATATGAATATCTTGGAGAGACCACTTTTTCCTTGGAGTGCCTAGATAATAAACCCATGTTCTTATCGCCTTAGGGGTTAAGAAACTAAGCAATTGTTAAGTTGTTCATTTGTGGGACAAATCACTCTTTCATTTTTGTTATTTTTCTCATTCATTGTTGATATTGGTCTAGAAATGGGAAATAAATTAGAGGAACATAAGAGACATTGTTTATTGGATGTAATTAATTGTTGATTATTATAGTAATGGATTGATGCCTGGATGCATGGATGCATTGGAAATATGATAAAGCTTACCAAAACTATGAGTCCTAGAGAGTTCCATAATTGAGATTCTTGACTAGATGCATTGGATCCATGGAAGAAGATTGAAATCCTGAACGATTGCATGGCAGTGAAGGGGGTTCAATCTCTTCAATTGTTCAGGCTAGGAGAAGAGAGTTGGTGAAATTTGGATTGTTGTGTTAAGAAAGTTCGAGAGCTTGAGTAGTATTTGTTTGGGAAGTTTAGTTTCATATTGGAACCCATCTTTGTGGATTCATTGGATTGGCTCTAGGGTGACTTGCTAATGAGACTTGGAGGAGTAGTGTTTAAGGTTGGGTGGAACATCCTTGGTTTACAACCACTTGGTGACTATTTTTATTAAATATAAGTGCTCTTTGTCATGGTTTTTATCTTAGGTAGAGTAAGAAAGAGACTGTGGCTGAGATAGAAGAGTAGCACAAAGTGTTTGAGAAAAGAGACCCCTTTGTAGTACTTCAGATCACACCATATAGAGAAAGGAGAGAACAAGAAAATGATCCTTAATACAGTCCTATAGAAGAGTGAATTCCTTCTCAGATCAGAATCTGTGTCTAACCCACGACCCTATGTGCGTCACCAAGATCTGAAGCAGAAATTAGAACTTTGTCAAGAGAAATTCTAGTTAGTGGAGGAACTCAGAACAATAGTGAGAATAGTGGAAGTAGCACAGTGAACCAGAGCCTGTCATCATCATTGAAGGTAATTACTATGTATAATACAATGAAAGGAATATATAATACATTAAGAATGCATGAATTCTAGGGAGTGGGGTCGAAGGACCCATATAAACACTTGTTTGTATGTGAGAAGATATGGATAGTGAAGAATGTCCATGGTGATGCAACAAATATTGTGCAGTTAACAATGACATTTAGAGGCTGCACACTGTTATGGTACATGAAGTATCATAGTATGACACTGGTAGGACAATCAAGGACATTGGTAGAAATTGGACAATATTTGTTAAAGGAATTAAGGAAGATGAAGTTTGAGTCACAACATATCACATAGATGAAAGAGATTAAGAAAAAATAGATTGAGATAGTTTGGGATTATGATAATATTTTTAAATATGTGATGGGTAGACTAACATTCTAGATTCATGATGAACAATATAGAGAATGGTTCATTGCAGGTCTATTGTTGCACCTTTTCTTTCCTCTGACACAATAGAAGGTCATGCCACAACCAAAAGGATTATAAATTGAGATGAATTTAGATGAATCTCCTATAGGATATGGCATGGGGATGTAACATGTCTAGTCACAGTTGGCTACGCTAATGATTTAATTTTCAGAATTGATGAAAGGAAAGGAAAAGCGTGAACAAGTTTGGTGTATTAAATGCAAGACAAAAGGCCATTGTAAAGATGAATGCGCAACATTTGCACAATATATGGATATAGGAGCATGAAACCATTGGAAGGAGTAGCAGGGTATTGTGAAATATGGAATATATGGGGACATCATCTGTCTATGTGTTCATTATTGAAAAAGTAATAGAGTACGCCCATTAATTTTTTCTATAATTTTTGCAAGTTTGTAGGACATGATGAGAAGGAATGTCACACATTCAACTTAATGAGAGAGAACATTGTATAT
>ML788438.1:189875-238456 GCA_009831015.1 Picea engelmannii
GCCTCTCTCTTCTGGGCGGCATGGTGTATCTGCTTCTCTCTGCTACCTGAACAAAGAGAGCTCCACTTCCGGCTCTGATACCACTCTGACGCAAGTCATGAGTATCAGAGTGCTTTCCTTTCCTCTTTCACTCCTCTTGCCTGAAATATACAGACAAGATCTTCAGGCTCTGATACCACTTTGACGCAACCTCACATGCCCTCGATGACACTGTCGCTCTCACGAGGACCTTCACTTCCCACAGTCCGAAGAGTTGTAACACCCTTCAATCCCGTAACGAGACTTCTCGTCACCCACAGGACTCTTTGTTGATCTCCCGGTAGTTACTTCGGGAAATCGGGTTTCGCGGTATCGCAAACTCTATGCGCACTCCTCGTGCAACTCCAAGCTCCGAACCCCGAATGCCGATAGTCAACGGTTAACATATCGGGATGTTGCCACTCGCGATGTCAACATCATGCCTTTCAAAACCCCGAGCCCCGAGGTGCCGATCCTCGATCAAACGCCACCTGGGCTCTCCTATCTTTCGGGGCCCCACTCTGCCACATCACCTTCGGGATTTTGCGGATCGTGAATCCTCGACACAAAGTTCCTTGCTGTTGGAAACCTCGAATGCCGAACTCCGATTCTCCGGATTCGTGCCACCTGTCCCTCCAACGATCGATGGCCCCCACGGAATCGGGAAATCGCTATTCGCGATTTCGACGTGCATGCAACTCTTGCACTCGCCAACCCCGATATGCCGAAATGCGATGGAAAATGAGTCCCACTTGCGCTTGGAGGTTAACTCTTTCTCAAGAGTTCAAGTCGTCGATTCTCTTCCTCTTGAAGAGTCCTTCGCTCCGAAACTTCTCCCGTTCGGGCTTTACCTGGGTCTGTTCCACAATAGTAGCTAGGAACTCTCCCTCCTGAGCTTTCACCACCTTTTCACTTGGAACCACTCTGAACTCAATTCTTCCATAAGATCACATACGCGGCATATGAAAGAAATACGTAACAAGAAGCAAATATGCAAAGGCATAATGCCGATAGCCCACAGAAAATAAACACAGCCATGGAATTTAACCACGACTCTCCTATTCTTCTCTTCCCAGGCTTGACTCTGAGACTTCAACTCGACCTGCACTTCACCTGCACGGTTCGAATAACTCAGCCTGACTTCTGAGAAACCAAAGATGAGGGTTTAACTGTCCAGCCTCCTCAACGCACTCTATGCGGAGGTATTCCACTGCACTCTCTACAGGAATCTCCCAGCTTAGACAGAGAAACGATTTAAACTCAATCTCTCAATCCCTCAGATTTCGAACCTGCCAGGCAATCACATATGCAACATATAGACAATAGGAAAAACAAGAAGCAAATATGCAACAGCATAATATCAACAACACACAGAGAACAATCACAGCCATGGAATTGAATCAAAACTTCACTATTAATTCAATATCTGTACATGGGTGTTCTTCACAAGTTCTCTACTTGCTCTCTCTCTTGCTCCTCTATGCTAATACTGAATAATAATAATCTCAATTATACAAGGAGGGTGCCTATATTCGTTTTCCCTCCCGGAAGTAAAACTGTCTAATCTACAGCTAATTCCTATCTAACAGCATTAAAACTATTAAATGCCTTCCTATCTATAACATAATACAAGTGCGCTCAGCTTTGAATGCCTTCNGTTAAATGGCGGCGCAACAATCTTCGAAGTTAATTCAAAAAATGTATGTGCTGGCACTGTCCAGCTGTATCTCTTTATCCCCGCGCTACTCGTTTCATGACGTCATAGATGCTCTTGCATCAATAAACTTATATATTCATTTGAAGGTCTTCCAAAATAATTATGGAACTCGATCAAAAAATTTTGACCCTTTATACCATGTTTCGACAAGATGGACGAAGCAATGAGAAAAAATAATTTCATCATTTGTTGTTGAATGATAGGGATGGAATGCCAATGATAAAAGATTGGAAGTTACTTATGACTCATTAAAATACTTCCTTGTATGCTTCCACAAAGCATTCTTTTGATAAGGAAAAACATTTGTTTGTGAAAAATGATGATGTACAAAATCATAATAAGCATTGTTGAAGAAACCTAAACTATCCCATTGTAGCAAATGTTGCTACAAGAGGGTAAAGAAATTACTCTATGGAAATAGATGAGGAAGACTTGGAACTTGAGTTAGTTATCGTAGTTGGATTTAGGTTGATTCTTACATCAAACATATGGACTAATGTAGGAATCAACAATGCTTCTCTTGGATTCATAGAAGAAATTGTGTCTGATCATGGAATTTTACCCTCAAAACACCCACATATGATTTAGTAAGATTTGAAAATTATGTGGGAGTTCCGTGGATTTAATAATTCCCTCAGAGATATCCCATTACACCTATTGAAAGAGGTAATAAAAACATATTACTTTGAAACTTTCTTGGGGCTTAACAATCCATAAGTCACAAGGATTGATGTGGATAAATATAATATTAACATTGGGAAGAAAGAGAGAGAAAGAGAGCATGACATTTACTACAATATATCTAGTTAAAGATTTGAATAGTCTGTGATTTCAACCTCCCTTTTCATATGATTGATATCAAAAGATAGAAAAACTAGCAGGTGTGACTATAAGAAAAGAAGAAGAAGATCGATTGAGATCGTTCACAATGTAATCTCTTTGTAATTGATTACATTCTTGTCATTCTCATTTTTCATTATTCAACATTGTTACTTTATTTCTATTCAACTTATTCCTCATGTAACTCTTGAAGTATACTTTTGAATACTTCTCTCTATATTCTCAACAAACCAAGGAGGATATTTACAATGGTCATATTCATCTCAAACACATACATATACATATTTTTTATCTACAAACTGTGTCACTATCATACTAAAAGATGAAGAACATAGATTAACATTAATCCTTCTCAGTAATACCCTCTATACTTTCAATGAGATGAGGAAAGTGAGTAAATTTCAAATGATCATATTAATCTTAGACATATACATATTCATAATGTTGATCATCTACAAATCACATCACTATAGATTAATATGATCATTGACATAAAAAACTAAAGAAGATAGATTGACATTGATAATTATTGATATTACTTTTTATACTTTCAACCAACTCAAGAAAGTGAGTAAATTTCAAATGATCACATTAATGTTAGACATATACATATACATAATGTTGATCATCTACAAATTTTGTGTGACTCTTTACAACTGAAACCCACCTAGATCCATCTTAACCCCAAATCTATCAAACATCGAGAGGGATCAAATATCTCAAGGTGTAAACCTCTTTTGGAGTGGAAAACTTGAGGAAATGTCTGTACCTCAAGATATTTTGTCCCCCTCGATGCTTGATAGATCTGGGGTTAGGATGGATCTAGGATGGTGTTGTAATAATGTCATGTATTTAAGAGGAATGATTTACTAATTGTTTGAAAGATAGCTCTATCTCATGTCTCTATTTCTTTTTATATACTTATGTTGATCTTGAGTTCATTTTGGATATCAATGAATTAAGTCTGGCTTGAGTAGTTGAGAGGAGATATGTTATCCTCCCCAACTAAGTTCAAATCTCCCTTGTCACATGTTTTCTCTTTCTAAACAAGTTGTAGTTGGAATTACTAAGATATTAACAATGCCATTTTCACTTATAAACATGAGAGTGAAATGAGATTCAACATTTAAAAAATACCATTTGGAATATGATATCTTTTTAAATAATGTTCCATAGTCTTTAACATTAATGCTAATAAAAAACATGGACTATAATGGTTTCCAACATTTTTCGCAACAATGTCAATGTCAATGTGGCCCATACTAATTTTGGTTCAGTGAAAAAATTAGCTTCAACACTATATGTCTTTGTTTTATGAACATTAACACTTTCTTTGTTTAAAAATTAAACTTTCCCAATTTCTTAATTAAAAACTTATAACACCATTTTCTTTACAAAAAATTTCCAAGATACACATATTTATTTTACATTATTCAAAACTTGTAACACCATTTTCTAAACTTATAACACCATTTTCTATTGAAATTTTTTCCAAGATGCACATATTTGTTGTACATTATGTATTGTAAAATGTATGATTTTTATGTACAAAACTAATAACAAGATAAATAAATATTATTTAAATATTTTATAAACAAAACATTAAACAACAACCTACCTTTGTTAAGTGATATTAAACCTTCGAAGTTAGGATTTCTGTTTGAAAGAGGTTCAAGTTAGTAATGCTTAGCAAAATGAAATATTGATAATTTGTAAAGTGTTTTGTTTCAAATTTGTTTTCATGTGTAAATAACTTTAATCAATATTTGCAATTTATTATGAATAAATATAGGATTTTTGTTTGAAAGAAGTTCAAGTTAGTAATGCTTAGCAAAATGAAATATTGATAATTTGTAAAGTGTTTTGTTTCAAATTTATTTTCATGTGTAAATAATTTTAATTAATATTTACAATTTATTATGAATAAATATTTTATTAATTAATTATAATTTATATTATAAAAATAATAATGATAATAATTTAATTTAATTTTAAAGTAATAGTCAAATCAAATATTTAATTGGTGTATGAAACCTTTTTGTTTGTTGGAAAAGGGATTCCTCAAAATTAAATTTCTGACTCCTTAAAAAAAAATACATATTTTTAATCATTATATATATATATATATATATATATATATATATATATATATATTATATTTTAAATAAATGTAAAAATAAATTTATTAAGAATATAATAATTTTAAAAATATAGCAAAAATGCTAAATAGCATGTTAAGACTTTTTTCTAGCGTAATAAATTAAATTGCAATAGAAGTAGTATTTGGTATTAGGGTTAGGTGTTATTAAAAAATACATGACGTCATTGTAGGTAATCTCAATGATGATATAAATGGACATTAACTTTCTTGCAAATACAATTTAAGCTAAAAGGCTAGTTTAATCTTGGAATAAGACGTGATAGTATTTTTCTTGCAAATTTGTTAAAAGCACTTTTCAATCTAGTTTTGGAATAAGACCTAAAACTACTTATACTTATCTGTTCGCCTTAAAGATTATCATTAACTTATTTCAAATGGAATAATGAATAATGAAGATAAATCAACTTACCATCAAAAATAATATCCAATAATAACACTCCTCACCGCCCAATGAATTATAATAAATTTTCCATTTGATATTGGACAAATAATCTACGTGAAATCATATAAATTTATATGACATAATTATATATCATGTCTGTGTCACATCTATGTCATGAATTTCAATGTCATAAATGGACTATTAAACTGTCAATACGATTGCTGTAGTATGCCGATTTAGACGTCATCTATTTGGATGGATGCGTTGTTAGTTTTTCCTCCTTTTAGGTCATTGAACCCTGTTATTGGACATGTGAGTTTGAGTTTTTTTTTCTTACCGACATAATAAAACTTTCAAATTATCTGCGGAAACCATGGATCCGTTGTTGTATATAAATTTACATGCAACTCATTCATACCATTTCAGCGTTTGATTGGATGGTTGGTTAGTTTTTCGTGCATTGTGGTTCAAATTGTCAAATTTATTTAGAGTTGAAGATTTTGCATAAAATTGCACGTTGCAGGCCAACACTCAATTTTAACAGTGAGATCAAAATTACTTTTTAATAGTTGTTTTGAGAAGTTTAAAAAATAAATAAAAAATTATGAGTTATATAGTGAAAGTGGGTTTTGGACAACTATGGAGATATAGTGGAAGAAAGTGGGATTTGGACGTCTCCCAAAATATCATGGGATGAAAGAATTTATCATCTTTAGTTAGGTAGAAGATGAAAAACACTTTCTCTTAGATTGCTTTGCATATATCCATATTAAATCCTATTTTAAAAATATTTTCCACAATATAAACCTTCATCAAGTCATCAAAATTGTTGTGATCTTGAAATGCTTCTCTAAATACTTTTTGAGCATAGAAACACAATTTTTAAAAAATGAAAATAATCTCTTTACCTTCTTAAGTTCTGATACACGAATTATTCCCGTTAAACATTAATCAACCTTATTATCATAATTTACATAACATTTAAAAAAATATAAAAAATTATTTATAAGAATAAACACGTTACATCAAACGGCCAGAAAAATGGTCGATACTAATTACAATCGGATTTTCAAACATGTCATTGTGCAATCGGCAACATATTAACACTGAAATAGAAAAATTCCCACAACATTGAAATAGAAAAATACAATATTATAACAAAGAGGATGGCATAAAACTTAAGTAACCATGAAGTTCTTCATGGCCGACTTGAAACTTGACTTATACTAGTTTAATCTTTTCACGATATCCTTGTTTTTATGGACTTGGTGTCATTCTTGATGATTTCTCTTTTTTCTTGTTTTTCTCCACCCATCTATTTTTGTTGACTTGTGTTCTTCTTTATGTCTAAACTTTTTAGATTAATTTTCCTTAATTTATTTCCTCGTGTTTGTTTGCACCATCTACTTTTATTAACTCCATATAATTTTGTTGACTTGGTGTTGTGATCTATTATTTCTCTCATCCATATTTATTAATCTCTTAAAAACTGGTCAATTGCATTTTATTAATTTCTAACTATCATTAAATTTTTTTATTTTTTTAATTTTTTAATTTTTTTTTATTTAGAATTACTTTGTTTTTTCAATAATAAATATAAATTATTATAAATCTTAGTTTATAAATTATATTTTAATAAAAATAATAAAATTCTAATAAAATACAATTATGAATAATATAATTTAGATGATATTTCTTTTAATAAACAATAATACATGTATATTATTATGGGATGTATTTTCATGAAAAGATTAATATAATAGATACACAAATAATATAGTTGAAGATATTATATATATTTTTTAAATGATGAAGAGTGATACATAAATTTGTAGTTGAGAATATGAAATTTTAATTTAATACAATTATGAATAATATGTATTAATAATTAATGTGTAGATTTATATGAAGAATATGAATACTATGATTGAGATTATATCCACACAAATATATTTATATCTCAAATTTATTATATACTAAGAGGGGTTCAATCAAAGTATAAAACTTTCTTCTCTTTTGCATTATAAAAATGGTTTACACTTTAAGAGATTTAATCCCTCTAGATGCACTTTAGATGTATCTATGGAGACAAGTATAACTTTGAAACATAACCTCATAGTACAAGAAAATAATTCCATGAAAAAATGTTTTCATGAAACTTTAACCTACATTATTTGTTATAAGACCTTATACTTCATTATCTAACATATATTAGATAAAACTATCTTTATAAATATAATGTATTTTGTACTTCTATAAAGGCTAGACATAACCAAGTGATTGTGTTTCTCTCATTACCCGATTTTATAAATTGTAAAGACTCTAATTTTGTTATCTTTATAGGATTGATTTTATTCTTATAATTTATAGGCATTTTCTTTTTCTTTTAAACATTTAATCAAAAAGAAAAGTATGTAACATCCTGCTCTTGCACGCACTGAGCGAACTTATTCTTTAAGGACACTTGCTTGCAAGTGATCCAGATTATTATACTATTGGTCATTCAAATATGATTATGAAACATTATAGATTGATGATATGTTAATTTGTTGTATTCACATAGACATCTGCTATTGACTGGGTTATCCTGAGTGTGCAAGAATTTGGACCTCGAGGATGCAGAGGCATCGATGAAACCCCTTGGACTCCGGATCGAGTCACAAAGTGGACTGTTGGGTTGAATATTGTTGATGTGACACATGTACATATGATTAGATGTTATGATGATTGATTATTATTGTTGACAGGATTCGTTGATGGA
Source organism: Picea engelmannii (assembly GCA_009831015.1). Lineage (NCBI taxonomy): Eukaryota > Viridiplantae > Streptophyta > Pinopsida > Pinales > Pinaceae > Picea > Picea engelmannii. The sequence continues at coordinate 197,755 of ML788438.1, forward strand.
TGGAGGTTGACGATAGCTTGCCAACCAAACTCACATGTGGAGTAGAGGGGTCACGCACGAAAACCAGAGACTTTGAGGGAGAGGTGTGGGATAAGCCCTTCCACAGCCTACTAGCACTCTTGTTGTGGCTTGAACTGTAGGTTAACGATTACCTAGTTCGAGAAGACCCACGATGCCATGAGGGAAGACTAGGACAGTCGCTCATGATGATTCTAAGGGGCGTGCAATAAGCCAAGTGTCTTATTCCTTAGAGGCCCTTATTCTCCCACAAGATCAATTGGCAGAGTATTGACTCCAAGAGTTTTTATGTCTACCAAGTCAGTCAAGAGGCGAGTGGCACCCTCGGAGCACGTAGTGCGTCCTGAAGGGCACGTCGTGCAAGGAAAAAAGAAAGATGCAAGTGGAACCCTTGGAGCACGTAGTGCATCCTGAAGGGCACATCGTGCAAGGAAAAAGGAAAGAGGTGAGTGGCACCCTTGGATCACCTAGTGCGTCCTAAAGGGAATGTCACATTTTTAATTGGTAAGTGAATAAACCTAGATGACCTTAAAATGAATGATGTGATAAGTAAGATTTAAAAAAAAAAATCCCTAATAAAATGGTCGCCCAGCCTAGGGAAATAAAAAACCTAGGTCTAAGTAGAACTTGTGGTCAATAAATAAAAATAACTAATAATAAATAAACTTGTAATAAGAAGGGGGGTAAGAAATTCAAATTAAATTTTAAAATCGAATTATAATGGGGGATTAAAATTTTAAAAAGGGAAATCATTGCTTTATCTACGTATGTTAATTTAATTTTTAGTTAGAAAGAAAAAGGGGTAAATGGTTGTTTTTCTACACTTGCTAATTTGATTTCTAGTTAGAAAGGGAAAAGAGGGAAAATTAAAAGAAATAGGAAACTAAAGGAAAAAGGGGAAACATAAAGAAAAAGATGAATGTCTAACTTAGTAAGGAATCTTGCCTTGGGAACTTGCTATTTTTGAACTCAACTAGGACTTTAGTAAGGCGTAAGTCATCTAAGAAGTGTAAGGGAATTTTGGGACACCTAAGAGCGTTTTTAGGAATGCTTTTAGGTGGGTGAGGGAAATAGGAAGAATTAATTAATTAATAAAATTAATTTTCTAATGCAACTAGGGGATCGGGCGACATGTGTATGGGGGAGGGTTTTGCTAATCAATTAAATGAAAATGAAATTTAATGAGAATTTGGGAAACTAATTACTTGAAAAACTTTATAAAAAGGATGTAGGAAGAGGAGTATGGATCTCATCTTTATGCATAACATTATGCTGCTAAATTTTTGTCTTGACTAAACTTATCTTGTGGGAGTTGGGATACCCAGCTCGGGTAACGAGTGGTAGCTCAACCTTGCGAGGTGAGTTGGGTGCTAGCGGTTCTATGGTAATGTGTGTCTGGCCCCTTTGCAGCTCGGGGGGCTCAGGGGGAAGAAGAGTACCCCTACCATTGGCTGGAAGGTACCAGTGAGGTCACATCGGTCGACAAGCGATAACTATATAGAGCGCGCATGAGACAACAATTTATAGTTGTCGCATTTGGCTATGGTACACATGTGTTTGTTTTTTAATGGTAGATTAATATTGTTCATGCGCTTCCATTATTGTACTTCTTTTGTGTAAATATTATGTTTTAATCAAAATTTTATAATCAATAAAACTTAAAGTCATCCCAGCCTTACGCTTGCTGCATTTTGAATTTATTCCCTTGGTGAACCCAACCTCGATCATTATGACTTTTCTTTATTTGTTTTATTGATTATTACGAAGAAATTTGTGTTTTTCCCTTATCCCTTTAGTCATCAGTCTGTGCCTGAGTAGTTAACCAGTAGCTGAATCGACGGTCGTCACTTTGATGTTTAGAAACCTATAGATTCAAATGCCCTACTTCTCTATGCATGGATGATGAGTGGAGGATAAATTTTTCCCAGCTATCGATCCCTTACTTATCTCTATGTTTTCCCTTTATGATTGATCTTTAATCCTTGCACGTTCTTGTGGATGAGTATCCCTATGTTTTTTATTGATTCATTATTGAATGACTAATCTTTGTGCCTTATTTGTGAATGATTAACTCTGTGATTTGAATGACCGATCCCAGAATGTTAAACTCTGCGTTGAATTTTTAATCCCTCCAACAATTGGCTTATCTTCTACTCCTACGATTGATTTGTTTCTTGCTACGATCTTCTACCACTTTTCGTTTTTTCTTCCCGCAGTCATCGCCTACATTCTTCTTGGCTGAAATGATTATAGTTTAAAGGTTATGGTATCCTTTAGTGCATCTAGGTCCTTTAACTAATGAGAGTTTGAATTCATTTTACTGTTGATTAACCCTTTATATTGCGTCTAGATTGAAATTGTTTTATTGTTGAATAACCATTAACTCTGTCCAGTTTTTATTTCATTTGTACTGTTGAATTAAACCTATACCTACGTTATTAATGTTGTTGACAACAAATAGCAAAGTACAAAAATATTGTTATTGGACAGAGATTTCATTTTCGACTTAGATTTATTAATGGACAATAATCTTGATTGAATTTACAACAAATTTAATATATGTATGATAGTGATTTTATACATATAATCTGTGACTGCGAAATTAATATTTAATTAACAACAAAATCTTATGTTGATAGACAGTATTATCATAGATTTAATGGAATGTGTGGGTAATATAGATTAGACAACCATATATTTACTTTGTTGTTGATTGCGTTGTATCAAATATAGTAACCATTCTAGACAACAATATATCCTTAGACCAATGATGTATCTAATTGACTGTGAATTATATATGGCTGGGAATTTGCTATGCCTGCAATTTATGCATATGTTTGTATTTTTGTAAATAGTAAAACACAAAGAATTTAATAATTTTGAGTTTATCACAAAACCCCATGTGACATCCTTGTTTACAGTAAATATTCTTAAGTCTGAGCGAAATTACTGTAGACAATGATATATTCTTAAGTTTGAGTGAAATTGTTGTGGATAGTGATATATAAATATATCATGTTTTAACTAAAGTATGGGCCATTTGATGGTTGCGCCAAATACAATTGTCTATTGTAGTGTAATTACTAACGCAAGTGTGAGTGTCTCCTTCCACATTGCCTTGCAAATTTTAAATTATTACTACATAGGAGTTGTATTGACAATTGAATTGCAACGCCTTATTTTAAGCATTCCTTCTAATAGTAATTAAGCATATCATCGTTTTGATTGGATAGATGGAATGTTTACCTTACCCTTGATTTAATTTCAATTTACAAATTTCGTTACTAATCCAGTTCTCATAACTAGATTTCCGATTTCTATTTAAAGATTCTTGACTGTTTAAAATTTTCATTTAAAAGTCATTTAAAAAGGTTCTTAGGATTTGTGCAACCCTTATCACTAATTAAGTTGCTACACCATTGTGTTTTATCCTTGTCAATGGATCATATGTATTTATATTGTGCAGTTGGATGAGGCAAGTCGCAAGATTGAAAGGATATTTGGGTTGAAGATGTTGTAATGGTTAAATGCCAAGGTGGATAAGGAAGCACTGTTATTTTAGATAATATTTGTAATGTTAAACTATCAATTATTCGTTTTAAGATGCTTCGTTTCTGTCATATTTTTAAAGGACTAAATTTTCAAATAGAAGGTGAGCAAGAGACTATTCTTATTGATATCGACCTGGAAAATTTAAAGTATAGTTGATTTATTGATCATTAAACAATTGAATGGAAGGGTAAAAGACACTAGAAGATGTTATAATTGAATAATAAATTATGATTGGTTACATCAATCGATCACTATGAGCTATGTGCTATTATTGGGTTATATGCGCTTATTTAGTGGATTTATATGTATTTTAGGCTTCTGGTTGGATTTTATTGGCAGATGGTAATCTATTGTCAGAGATCAGGTGTCTGCCTTGTAAGAAACAAGAAGGCTATCTGGTTCATTGCGCAATTTAAAATGTATCGAACATAGTTATCCTACGTCATTTCCAGTTAGTGGTTTGAGTGCTTCATTTATCGTTGCGTTTAATGTTTGACAGTTTAATTTTGGACTTTTGGTGTTTGGAACATGCCACATTTTAAGGTTGTTTGGTTATGTTGTGCCTTAGATTCAATCATGCTTGTCACCATGTGGCAGCATGATCCCTATGATTGGGTCATTGGGCGCATGACCGATAAGGGTGTCTCTTGACTAGGCCTTGGGTCTTGTGCTTCTCGATGTGGGCATTGTTTGTTGTAATTGATGTTGGTACTTGGTTCTGTAACACCTCACTGCATTGGGTTTTTCACGCCATAGAGGTTTCTAGTTATTGGTTGTTGAATCCATTGTGTCGAGTTTGTTGATGTTGTCCTTTATCTTTAAGGCATTGTCTTGCTTGTGTCGGGAGGGTAGTCGTTGTATATGTCTATTGATTATAGCATGTTTTGTCCAGATGCATGATGTGCTAGTATGTTGAGTTGTTGTTGTCTGTTGCTTGAATGTGTAAGTTGTGTCCATCATCAAGTCGTGTTGATTAATTGTTATTGTTCATTTCCTTCCTTCTTAAAACAAAAAGAAAAATCACTTGCTTGCGTCACTTGTATTCGTAACGATTGGAGTCGTTACATATGGTATCAGAGAAGGTTCAACCCTGTGACTGTGGATCACCATGCTTTTCATTGCAGTAAACCGTTGACTATTAACCTAGTGCTAACTAAAAAATTTAACGTGTCCTTGAGGTGATCTCGATTAGAGGATGCCAAAAGTTTTTGCAGTGTGGTGCCATGGAAGGAGGTGAGACACCTCCAGAAGTGACCGCACCCTCGGGTTTTAACCCCTAAGGGGAAGAACAAGTCTTTGGGATGGATTTAATTGCTATAAGGGATGATGATGGTTTGACAAGGCCCTTACAAATATTTTCAGAGGCCTTGATCACCATCAGTACTGAGATGAGGCCAGGGCACTTGTACCCCTGAGGGTCCATAGCACACCCCATCCAGTACCGTTAGCTTTCCCCACGAACTCGAGAAGGTAAAATTTCCCAAGTTCTAAGGTGCTCTGGACAGCGTAATCGTCGAGGCATCGTTGGAGAATATGGCGATGTGATTTTCACTTCGCGACTATACCTCCAACATGAAGTTCTACATGGTAGTCTTTCAACTGAAGGGGAGTGCTCTTCTATGGTGGAAGACGCTCCTCCCACTTTTGAACTTGGCTTTTGAAGATGTGTCATGGGAACTGTTCAAGGAACGGTTCTGAGATTGGAATCTATCGGAGTAATTCATTGAGTGTTAGCTCAATGATTTCAATGTATTGAGATAGGGTGACCATACAGTGCCCAAGTACGAGGCTCGTTTTTGGAGCTGCTTTGTATACTCCACTCTTAATTACCAAGAAACTTAAGTTCAACAAGTTTGTGTTGGGCCTTAATGTTAGGATTCAACTTTTACTTTGGGTACTAAGAATATTGAACCAAAGAAGGTGTGTTGGACATGTGGGGAGCCACATTACTAGTGTGACTTCTGAGTGGAGATGATTAGAGCATCTGGATCAGCCAGACCCACTACCATGGGATATTTGGAAAAGGCTCATTGAATTCATGCAACGGTGAATAATCACCAGGAAGAGCACCAGTCAACTGCACTCAAGACGTCGGGTACAATCGCTGACTAGACACTTAGTATTTTGATAGATCCAGGTGATACAAAGAGTTTCATTTCTGGGGCAGCATCAAAAGAATTAAGTTAAAGGTAGGCGAATAAGATGAGTTTATCTTTGTAGAAATGGCTTCGGGAGACAAACAAAAGGTTGGAGGGAAGGTTATGGGATGTAGCCTTAACCCGAGAGAGTTTTTCACCAAGGCCAACCTGTACATCACGTTCTTAGGATCTTATGACGATGTGATAGGTATGGACTGGTTGGAATCGCATGAAGAAATAATCAACTCTAAGATGAAACGATTGAACTTGGTTGATGATTAGGGACAAATACACTTGATTGTAGGTTGGAACTAGGGATTTTCCCTGATGTTCATCTCATCCTTGCAACTACGGAAGAGAAAGAGCAATGGATGTAATCTTTTTGTGATCCTTTCATTAAACAAGAAGGGAGTAGTGGAAGGTCTAGAACACCTTCCGGTGGCGAGAGAGTGTGCGGACGTCATCCCTGAGTATTTACCTACGATGTCACTGGAGAGGGAATTGGAATTTATCATAGACCTAAAATTGGGGGCTGAACCAATAGAAAGAACGTTGAACCAATAGCAAGAACGCCTTATCGTATGTCGACCCCGGAGTTATAGGAGTTGAGAATGAAACTGAAATAGTTGTTGGACCTAGGACTTATACATCCAAGGTGTCACTATGGGGTGCGCCTATTATTTTTATGGAAGAAGGATGGTTCATGGAGACTCTTCATTGACTACCATCAATGGAACAAGGAAACGATCAAGAATCAATATCCGTTGCCAAGGATTGATGATCTGTTTGAGCAGATGATAGGCGCAACGGTGTTTTCAAGGATTGAGTTGAGATTAGGGTATCACCGGTTATGGATCAAGGAGGACGATGTACCTAAGACCACCTTTAATATGAGCTTTGGACATTACGAGTTTACTGTTTTACCTTTTGGACTGACAAACGCCCCTATGGTATATATGAGTTGATGAACGGGGTGTTTCGAGAATACTTGGACAAGTTCATCCAAGTATTCATTGATGATATTTTGATTTACTCTCAGACAATGGAGGAGCATGCCAAGCACTTGCGCTTTGTACTAGAGTGTCTATGAGAGAAAAAATTGTATGGGAAATTATCTAAATGCTCGTTTTATCAATTGAAGATTCACTACTTAGGGCATGTCATCTCTGATGAAGGTATTGTTATGGATCCAACAAAGGTCGATGATATTATGGAATGGATTGTGTCGATGAATGTCCCAGAAGTGTGTAGCTTCATGGGCTTAGCAGGATACTATTGACGGTTCGTTGAGGGATTCTCAAAGATAGAAAATCTGATTACAAAATTGCAGAAGAAGAACAAGAAGTTTGTTTGGATCGAGAAATTCTCGGAGGCATTTTAGAGGCTCAAGGAACTGTTGAAAATGAAACTGATACGGAAGGTCCCTGACATGGATGGAGACTTCTTGGTATGCACTAATGCATCCAAGGAAGGCTTAGGAAGAGTCTTGATGCAAGATGGTTGAGTGATTGCTTACATCTCGAGGAAGTTGAGAAGGCATGAGGAGAACTATGTGATGCACGATTTGGAGTTGTTAGCCATTGTTTATGACTTGAGAGTTTGGAGACACTATCTTATTGGATGAAAATTTGAACTAAAAACAGACCACTGTGGACTACATCACATCTTTACGCAAAGAGACTTGAACGCACGACAACGACATTGGTTGCAATTTCTTAGCGAGTACTATTTCAAGATTACTTACATAAAAGGAACAATGAACTGAGTGGCAGATGCATTGAGTCGGAGACCACACATATTTTGAGTGTTGACTCTTCAGACGAATCTAGGTGAAAATATTCTAACCTTACAGCGTGACGATGACTGGTACAAAGAGGTTAAGGATTTTATTGGACAAAACACCATGATGGTACCAAGATTTGAAGGATTTACATTAGACGATGACAAATTATTGTGATTTAAAAATTGAATTTACATACCACCAAATGATGAGTTGAGGATTTTGATCTTAAATGAGGCTCACAGAGTAATATACATGGCTCATACTAGATTCACGAAGATGAGGGAAGACCTTAAACCCTTATTCTTCTGGAATGGAATGAAGGCATACATAGTCAACTGCATGGAAATATGTCTAGAATGTCAGCAGGTGAAGGCTGAACATAGACATCCAACATGATTATTACAGCCACACGTTATTCCAGAATCGAAATGGGAGGTCATTTCCATGGATTTCATTGTTGTATTTCCACTGATGGAAAGGAGACATGACTCGATCTTTGTGGTAGTAGACACTCTGACGAAGAGTGCTCACTTTATTCCTATGCATACAACGTATCAGGAACTTGACATAGATAGAATTTTCATCAATGAGATTGTGAGGCTGCATGGTATTCCTAAGAGTATTATATCTGATCGAGGATCGATGTTTACTCGATGATTTTGGACTAGTTTCCAAGAGGCTTTGGGAATCCAAATTAACTTTAGTACTGCGTACCACCTGGAGACAGGAGACCAGACCAAACAAAAAAACCAAATCTTGGAGGACATGTTGTGCATGTGCGTGATGGACCAAAAAAAGCATTGGGAAGAATTCTTGCCACTCGTAGAATTCACATATAACAACATTTATCAAAGCACCATTAAAATGGCACCTTTTGAGTTTATTTGCGAGCGACCATGTCATATTCCTTTGAGTTGGGATTGAATTGAGGATAGGCTCTTGGTGGGGCCAAAAGGGATCCAAGAAATGGAATATCAAATGCAAACAATAAGAAAAAGGATAAAAGAAGCGCAGGATTGATAGAAGAGTTATGTCCATGCGCATTGTGTCAACCATAGTAACGAGGTTGGCGATTGAGTCTTCTTGTGGTTGAGACTGCATAAGACTTCGATCAAGTTTGGAAAGGGTGCTAAACTATCTGCTAGGTTCATGGGATTCTGCAATATTGTGGAAAAAGGAGGGTCATGGTCTATTGACTAGCCTTGCCTGATCCTTGAGACTTATGCACGATGTCTTTCACATCTCTGTTTGAGACATTATCTTAGTGATCCTACACATGTTTTGAATTAAGTACCTTGCAAGTATCGGATGAGGGTGTACTCATGGTTGAGCCAATCTGCATCCTGGACCATTACATTCAACAACTAAGACGTCGAATAGTAGATCAGGTCAAGGTCTAGTGGGACAACTATAATCAACGCTTGGTGACCTGGGAGGACGCATATGATATGCGCCAACAGTTCCATTTTTGTTGATAGATAGACTTATGACACTGTGATACACTTTATTTCAGCACTTATATACTGTGAAACTTTGGGATGACATTTAAAACAAGAGGGGGTCTATCTAACATGCCGCTCTTGCATGCACTGAGTGAACTTATTCTTTGAGGACACTTGCTTGCAAGTGATCCAAATTATTTTACTATTGGTCGTTTGAATATGATTATGATACATTATGGATTGATGATATGTTAATTTGTTGTATTCACATAGACAGGTGCTATTGACTAGGTTCTCCTGAGTGTGTAGGACTTTGGACCTCAAGGATGCATAGGCATCGATGAAATCCCTTGGACCCCAGATCGAGTCAAGGAGTGGATTGTTGGGTTGAGTATTGTTGATGTGACATATGTACATATGATTAGATGTTATGATGATTGATTATTATTGTTGACATGATTCGTTGATGGATGCAGGCTGACGATAGGTTGTTGATCAGACTCACATGTGGATTAGAGGGGTCACACACGAAAACCAGAGACTTTGAGGGAGAGGTGTGGGAGCATCCTTGCGACAACCCACTAGGACTCTTTCCATAGCTCGAACTGTAGGTTAACGGTTACCTAGTTCGAGAAGACCCAGAATGTCGTGAGGGAAGACTGCGACAGTCGCTCACAATGATTCTAAGGGAAGCGTAATAAGGCAGGGGCCTTATTCCTTAGAGGCTCTTAGTCTCCCACAAGATCACCTGGCAGAGTATTTACTCCAGGGGTTTTTGATGTCTACAAAGTCAGTCAAAAGGAGACTGGAACCCTTGGAGCATGTAGTGCATCTTGAATGGAATGTTGCGCAAGAAAAAGATAAAGAGGTGAGTGGCACCCTTGGAGCACGTAGTGCGTCCTGAAGGGCATGTCGCGCAAGGAAAACAAAAAGAGGTGAGTGGCACCCTTGGAGTACCTAATGCATCCTGAAGGGCATGTCGTGCTTCTAAATGGTAAGTGAATAAACCTAGACGACCTTAAGACGAATGATGTGATAAGTAGGATTTAAAAAAAAAAATTCCCTAATAAAAGTGTCGCCCACCCTAGAGAAATTAAAAACCTAGGTCTAAGTAGAACTTGTGGTCAAAAAACAAAAAACTAATAATAAATAAACTTGTAACAAGAAGGGGGGTAAGAAATTCAAATTAAATTTTAAAATCAAATTGTAATGGGGGCTTAGAATTTTAAAAACGAAAATGCTTGTTTTATCTATATATGCTAATTTAATTTTTAGTTAAAAAGAAAAAGGGGTAAATGGTTACTTTTCTACACTTGATAAATTGTTTTTTAGTTAAAAAAGGAAAAGAGGGAAATGTAAAAGAAATAGGAAACTAAAGGAAAAAGGCGAAACATAAAGAAAAAGATGAATGTCTAACTTAGTAAGGAATATTGCCTTGGGAACTTGCTATTTTTGAACTCAAATAGGAATTTAGTAAGGCATAAGCCATTTAAGAAGCGTAAAGGAATTTTGGGACACCTAGGAGCATTTTTAGGAATGCTTTTAGGTGGGTGAGGAAAATAGGAAGAATTAATTAATTAATAAAATTAATTTTCTAGTGCAATTAGGGGATTGGGCGACATGTGTATGAGGGAGGTTTTTGCTAATTAATTAAATGAAAATGGAATTTAATGAGAATTTGGGAAACTAATTACTTGAAAAACTCTATAAAACGGATGGAGGAGGAGGAGTATCGATATCATCTTTATGTGTAGCATTACGCTATTTAATTTTTGTCTTGACTAAACTTATCTTGTGGGAGTTGGAATATCTAGCTCGGGTAACGAGTGGTAGCTCGACCTTGTGGGGCAATATGGGTGCTAGCAGTTCTATGGTATTGTGTGTGTGTCCCCTTTGAGGCTAGGGGGGTTCAAGGGGAATAAGAGTACCCCTAGCATTGGCTAGGTGGTACCAGTGAGGTCACATCGGTTGGCAAGCGGGAGCTGGATGGAGCGTATATGATACAATGACTCAGAGCTGTTGCATTTTTCTATAGTACACACATGTTTATTTTTTAATGGTAGATTAATATTGTTCCTGCACTTCCATTACTGTATTTATTTTTTGTAAATATTCTGTTTTACTCAACATTTTATAATCAATGAACTTAAAGTCATCCCAGCCTTACGCTTGTTTCATTTTGAATTGATTCCCTTGGTGAACCCAACCCTGATTGCTATGACTTTTCTGCATTTGTTTTATCGATTGTTACCAAGAAATTTGTGTTTTCCCCTTATCTCTTTAGTCGTCAGTCCATGCCTAAGGAGTCGGCCAGGATTCGAACCAACAATCGTTACTTCGATGTTTAAATACCTATATATTAAAATGCCCTTCTTTTCTGTGCATGGATGATGAGTGGAGGATAAAGTTTTCCCAGCTATTGATCCCTTACTTATCTCTGTTTTTTTCCTTTATAATTGATCTTTAATCCTTTGCCTTCTTGTGGATGAGTATCTCTATGTTTTTTATTGATTCATTGTTGAATGATTAATCTTTGTGCCTTCTTTGTGAATGATTAACTCATCGATTTGAATGACCAATCCATGAATTTTAAAGTCTGCATTGAATGTTTAATCCTTGTTGTGATTGGCTTATCTTCTACTCCTGTGATTGATTTGTTTCTTAATGCGATTTTCTTTTGATTTTCATTTTTTTATTCTTGGAGTCATTGCCTACATTCTTCTTGGTTGGAATGATTTTAGCTTAAAGGTTATGGTATCCTTTAGTGCATCTAGGTCCTTTAACTAATGAGAGTTTGAATTCGTTTTACTGTTGATTAACCCTTTATATTGTATCCATATTGAAATTGTTTTATTGATGAATAACCATTAATTGCGTCCAATTTTTATTTCATTTGTACTATTGAATTAAACCTAAACCTGTGTTATTAATGTTGTTGACAATGAATAGCAAAGTACATAAATATTATTATTGGACAGAGATTCCATTGTCGACTTAGATTTATTAATGGACAGTAATCTTGATTTGATGGACAACGAATTTAATATATGTATGACAACGATTTTATACATATAATGTCTGTCTACGAAATTAATATTTAATTAATAGAAAAATCTTATGTTGATAGACAACATTATCATAGATTTAATGTATTGCGTGGGTACTATAGATTAAACAATGATATATTTACTTTGTTGTTGATTGTGTTGTATAAAATACATTAACCATTCTAGACAATGATATATCCTTATACCAACGATGTATCTAATGGACTACAAATTATATATGGTTGTGAATTGATGAAATGGCTGTGAATTTACTATGTCTGCAATTTATGCATATGTCTACATTTTTGTAAATAGTAAAACACAACGAATTTAATAATTATGAGTTTATCATAGAACCACAGGAAACATCCTTGTTGACAGTAAATATTCTAAAGTATGAGAGAAATTATTGTAGACAACGATATATTCTTAAGTTTGAGCAATATATTCTTAAGTCTGAGCGATATATTCTTGAGTCTCAGCGAAATTACTGTAGACAACGATATTTTCTTAAGTCTGAGCAAAATTACTATAGACAACAATATATAAAGTTATCATATTTTAACTAAAGTCTGAGCCATTTGATGGTTTCACCAAATACGACTATCTATTGTAGTGTAAGGACTCACACACAAGCTAGGGTCTCCTTCCATATTGCCCTGCAAATTTTAAATTATTACTACATAGAAATTGTATTGATAATTGAATTGCAACGCCTTATTTTAAGCATTCCTTCTAATAGTAATTAAGAATATCAACATTTCGAGTGGATAGATCGAATGTTTACCTCACCCTTGATTTAATTTCAATTGATAGATTTCATGATTAATGCAGTTCTCATAACTAGATTGTCGATTTCTATTTAAAGATTCTTGATTGTTTACAGTTTTCATTTAAAAGTCTTTTAAAAAGGTCCTTAGTATTTGTGCAACCCTTATCACTAATTAAGTTTCTACACCACTGCGTTTTATCCTTGTCGATGGATCATATGTATATATATTATGAATTTGGATGAGGTGAGTGGCATGATTGAAAGGATATTTGGGTTAAATATGTTGTAATGGTTAAATGCCAAGGTTGATAGGGAATCATTGCTATTTTAGATAATATTTTTAATGTTAAACTATAAATTATTCGTTTAAGATGCTTCGTTCCTGTCATATTTTTAAAGGACTGAATTTTCAAATAGAAGATGAGGAAGAGACTATTCTTGTTCATGTTGACCTGGAAAAGTTAAAGTATAGTTGATTTATTGATCGTTAAACAGTTGAATGGAAGAGTAAAAGACACTAGAAGATGTTATAATTGAATAATAAATTATGATTGGTTACATCAATTAATCACTATGAGCTATGTGCTATTGTTGGGTTATATGTGCTTATTTAGTTTATTGATATGTATTTTAGGCTTCGGGTTGGATTTTATTGGTGTATGTGTTATAACCCTAATTTGCACCAGACATGCCTACCTAGCATCAGGCCATCTCAGATTCCTTCTTTGCCAAAACTATGTTGAACAACTCTTCTTAAAAACCCATTTTATAAAGGCCCACATGCCCTGCTCCATTACTACATGTGTGTACACACTAGCTGACCCAAGGTAGGCCATGTGTACCTACAAAAGAATGAAAAAAGGAAAGTTGTTGATGGAACACACAACTTTGGGTGAGTTAACTAAACCCTTTAGCCATGCATGGCCGAGGGTTCGACCAAATACCTGGCTTCTTATAGCCTATAAAAGAAGGGTTAGAGGTCCCATTTGTGAGGAGGAGAATCATAGTAAAGAAACTATACCTGATTGTGCATTCCCTTTGTCCCAACCTTTAGCCTTCCTTGTGCAAAGAGAAATATAGAGCAAAGAAGTTGGAGGGCAGTTGAAGAGGAGCCCATGACTAGGTTCATGGAGTAATGGTCAGCTTCATCATTGTAAGTTGATTTGTTGAAGTTAATAAGAAAGAAGTACTTTTCCCATCCCACCATATGAGGTTTTCATGGTTTATTGCATACATGTTGATTGAACCTCTAACCCATTAGTATATATATCAAATGCATGTGGAGTTCTTTGTTTGTCTTGTGTGAATGTAGGTCAGCTTGGGAGGAGAGTTGCAGTCAAAGAGCGATCAAGTGTGAAGAAGGATCGATATCAAACGCCCGAAATAAGGTATGCTCACTTGATCTTCTTAACTACGTATTTTCTTATGAATAATGAGGATTAGGTTTGGGACAACGGTCGAAAGTAGGAATCTTTAGGTATTTTCTACATGCATGATAAAACCCTAAGTTCTAGTACGTAGAGGTATTTCCCACTCGCAACAAAATTGGTGACCATACTGCGGACTATCTAGGGTTTCTGGGAATATTTTTTGGGTATTTTTAAGAACTGGTTTCATTTCTTGTTTTTAACTTAGGTTTCATAGCGGTCAGTAACTTAGGTTTGATCACAACAATAGCTTTCTTTTTTCATTTAGAAGTTTTCCTCAAAATTTTCTTTTATAGGGTTTTTAGACAAGCGTGAGAGTCCAATTTTAATTTGTTTGCGTGTGATTTTTAAAGTGACTCTTTACTATATATGCTTAGGCTAGAAGTTTTCTTGGTTTTGACTTGTTGATATTTTTCCTTTTTTCTTTGTGAGCATTCAAATAAAAAAAAAAAGATCTTTTATTTTCTTTGTTTGGTTAAAACGTGTTGTTTTGCATTAGTAACCAGGGAAAAGTCTTTGATTTCACAAGTTCTTGAAATTTTACTTAGATCATAAGTAGGTCTTAGTTGAGTGAAATGTTGATTTGAGTTTGTTGTTCAAAGATCTTCGAAAAAAATTTAAGTTTGAAAAGTTGTTTAAGATTTGAGTTAAGTGAAGGTTTTTGTTTCCATCTTTATGTTTTTTCTTGCTTTCGTCTTTCAAACATCACTAGTTTCACTTTCATAACCTTTGACTTAATACAAGCCATAAAAATTAATGCTAAATCTAAAATTCATTAGACTTTTTATGTTTGCAGCATCAACCAACTAGTTTAGGATTAGGGCCTTGAATTAGGTTAGAGAGGAAACTCTTCAAGGACACTAAAATCAAACAATGGAGTCTGAGTTAGGGAGTATCAAAGTCCAATATCATGAAAGTTATCCGGGACCCCCCTCTAATACAGGGGCTAAACATGAGGTCACGTGTGGAAAGGTAGCAAAGATAACCCCTCCAAAGCTGGACCAATCGTAGTAGAGAACATATAGAGGGCTTGTCTTGGGATTCCATCGATTGCATTTGCCATGGAGCTTCGTGGGTATCGAATCCGTTCGAGGTCCTCATTTGTCTTGCATACCACTTTATTTCGATACCCTTGATAGGTTTCGGGCTCAATATCCTTCTCATTGTGGTCTACCCGGATTTCGAATATACCCGCCTGGTGACTGTTCACGCGCTGGCAACGTAGTTGCCTATATTTTTAGAGACATACACAGGTGACTGTGGGGGTATACCGCAGTACCTAGAATAGATGTCAGGACACACTTTGCAAAGTATACCCGGAGAGTGCTTCTGTGTTCGAGTTACACTTGCACCAGTAAGTTTCTCTAGTGTTGGTTGTTGTAACTATTTTTCCAATTAGTTTAGTGTTTGCTTGTTTTATCTTGTAGGGAATTTTTTAGTGTGTGTTGTTTTTTGAACGAATAGAAAGCCCTATGTCGTCTTTGATCTTCTCACATAGTGGAGGATCACGATCTCCACTAGTCATGAAGGCTTCTGGGCCTATCGCCAATTACACTGGACCCACCCCCGCCACCACTAAGGCGAAAGCTAGACCAACAAGGGTTTTTTGAAGTGACCGGGTCACAAGAAATTGTGCCTGACCAACATCCAAAGGAAATGACCATTTTAGACTTTCGAGGAAAATCTCTTGGTCCACCTGAAACTCCAACCACTACTCTTTCAACACCCATCATCATACCGATTCACCCTTACGAGTGCCATACAGTGTTGCACGTAACAATGGAAACAAATGTTGTCACTCCTTCTGGGAATTCTTCAATTCTCACTACGGTTGTCACCACAGGAGATTTTCCATCTCCTAAATGATCGTCACTGGTCCGAGCCACCATGGTCTCGACTGCCTCTACCTCACACAGTGGTCCGATCCCTTCTATGACAGTGGCCACAACCCCTTCACACCTAGTGTGACAGGCCCTCCGTTCTCATACGAGATGCCTAGCTCAAGTACAAGTACTGTACTTTCCTACTCCACTTAACATACTTTAGGTCTGGGGGCAGGGAGCTCTAATGCTCCTCTTCAAGGTCACATGGGGGGCACTTCAACTCCTTTTAACGCTTTCCCTTACGGGGGAGGTCATATATCTCCTTTGTCTCCTTCGCTCTGTGGCACCCACCAACCATCTGTCGGGCCACCTGCACACCATAGTTTATTTGGAGCAGGGAGTCAAGGACCACCTTCGCATAATATGCCGGTAGGTTTGACACCATTTTATTTGTTCGGTGCATTTGGTAAAAATGCTTTCTCGTCATCTTCTTTCCAGATTGGGGGAAATCCTGGTTTCAGACAACCTATTCCTATGCAAGGTACTACTCCTGTACAGGGGGAAAACCCAGGAACTTCTTCTGTATTAGGGCCTTGGAATTCTTGGCAGGGATCCATTCCCTCATTAGGAATGTCGATCTGGGGCAATTATTTTCACAACCAACGGAACCCCAGACAAGGTACTATGCCTATCCCCACGAGATCAACATGGGGAAACCCTTCCCAAAGTCCTCTGAATGTAATGCATGTCCAACCATCTATGTCCTATTTTTGGAATCATCAGATGATGTCTCCTCACACACGAAATATGTATGCTGGTCATGGCCATAGTTTTTACTAGAACTTGGGCCAGCAGCCTAACTTTTTCTAGCAACCTGGTGCCAGTCAAACTCCAGGTCCCTTTTTCCCAAGTTATCACCAACAACCAAAATTACCTTTCCTGGAAACCTTGCATTTTCCAGACTTGACAAGGTTGTTGAATGACCCTATATGTCATGATCTGCGTTGGTCCCCTATGCCAACAAATTTTCCTTCGGACATACCAAAGTTTGAAGCCAATCCCAACAAAGATCTAGGAGATCATGTGACCACCTTCCATATTTAGTGCTCATCTAAATCATTTAAAGTCGACTCCGTACAGTTGCGATTGTTTCAACGTACTCTCATTGGGAGTGTCATGAAATTGTACATTGATCTAGATCACTCAAGATACTATTCCTTCGGTGAATTGGCAATGGCTTTCCCAAACCATTTCCAATTACCTATGAGATGCGATGCTGGCACAAAATTGTTGGCCAATTTCTTATACACAAAAGCAAAACATATCTCTGATCACATCTGAGAATGGAGACGTCGGAAGAGTTTAATTAATGTGCCAGTCCCACCATCATTCCTGCTCGAGTGGTTCCTTAAGTCTTTGGTCCCACAGTTATCCAAAGACGTCGCGACATCGGGAGTGTTTTCCGAAGAAGACACCATCATGAGAGCTCAACATCTTGAGCTAATCTATTCTTATTCTAGTTTATTATACGAGATCTTTCCAGATGCGCCACACTCAATACTTCATAAAAACAGATAGAGAGTTGGACCACATGTTGATGGTATTGTTGGTTTAGCACAAACAAAGCTCGTTGAGCAACTGATGAAGCAATTGCAGCAATTGTCTATACAACACACAACGGCCATCCAAACTACTGTTTTGGCTGCTCCCCCTACTAAAACATCGGATATACACACAGTGCAATCAAAAAATCCAAAGGCCACCCAGCAGCCTGAAGGAAAGAAAAAACAACGAAACAAGGGTAAGGGGGATAAGAAACCCACTAATAATGTTGGCGCGAGAAACACTGAGAAATGAAAGGCAAGGTATCTGTGTAACCTGTGTGTCGAAGACCACCTGACCCACCAGTGTCCTCAGCTTGCAGAGGCCTAAAATTTTGTGACATAGCAACAACCTGTTGTGTTAACCAATCCATTTCAGCATGGGAAAAACCTAACCCAAGCCTCTACAAGCACAAAAGGGGGCATTCAAGGACCCTCTCCATCTTCGAACAATCCCGCATCTGCGAATGTGTATATGATGAAGGTTGATTCTTTTATATCGACTAGAGTGGATGAATACAGTAAACCAAGCACTTCTGAGAAGGGAAAAGAAGTCGAACTCCCATCTCTTCCTCTATAGATTGAGAATACTTTGGGCGAAACAATGACATGCATCCCAAAAGGCACGTTCAAAAAATATTCTCACAACCCAAACACAAGGTCTGCCCAGAACTATTCTGTGGTGGAGGATTTGTCTCAAACCCCTTGTTCGATGTCCTCTTTGGAGGTCCTCCAAATCTTCCCTTCCCGGAAAAAATCTTTGTTAACCGCTTTAGGATCTACCGAGACTTGTAATCCGGGTACCATCATACTGGATACAACCGACTTAAAACCTCATCTGCCTTACCACGTAGCATTTCAAATAGTAGTGGCTCACCCCACAAAAACTTTGACTCAAATTATTTTTTGCATGGTGGTTGATGAGGGCGCCTCGACATGCATTATGTCATTGGCATGTTGGAAGGCCATTGGCCAGCCTGTTTTGTCTCCATCACCTACTCTTCTCACTTCTTTCGATGGTCGTTTGTTTCGACCACATTGTATCATTCCTTCTTTCCCCATGCAGTTAGGAGGGAAGATCGTGTGCCTCAAGGTAGAAGTAGTCGATGTGTCCCCCGACTACAATCTCTTGCTAGGAAGGAGTTGGACTTATGCAATGAAAACAGTGGTTGATACAGTTTTCCGGGTCTTGTTGTTTCCACATGAGGACCAGATTGTGACCATAGATCAATTGTCTTTCTCGAGACCTAACCCTTCATTAGGGGTGTCTGCGATCCTAATGATTGAGAATCCTTAACCAGGCGTAGTCAATGTAGGGGTTGGTTTGTGCCCATGTTTGATGGGTACCTTCGATTACCCACCCCCTCAAGGTGATGTCAAGTTCATATCTGATCACCATAAGGTTGAGATTTTCCAAGTTTCATCGTTTCTCATGACTTACTTCAACGATCCGTGGATACTTCCTTCTCCATCGGCCATGATGGATGGGATAGGGCACCCAGGCATGTCCATGCCCTTGTCCGCAGCTGAAGTAGCCTACTCTTTAGTCCAACAAGATTCAGCCAACACAGATCCAACTCCTACACAAGATTTAGATCCGCTTCTAGAGCCTATTTGGGCTCAAGGTTCTCTCACTGACACAGATTCTTTAGACTTAGGCTTTCCCTCCGACGAAGAAGTAATTGAAGCAATGACTAGTCTAGACAAACCCTGGGATGATCTTCATCACAGATCATACTTTCTCCCAGAGTTAAGAAGAATCGAAGACAAAGAATTCACCTTGACTATGACTAGAGATAGGTCTTGTCCTATTAATCCCTTAGGTACACACGAGGTCTATGCTGAGGGTAATATGGAAACCATCATTGAAACCATACCGATAAATATCTCCAAAACCCCTGGCGTCTTGGAGAATGTTTTCGTCGGAGCTGACTGCTCCCCAAGAGAGATTCAAATCTACACAAATCTATTTAAATAATTATGTGACGTTTTTGCCTGGCCTTACGAGGAAATGCCAGGCATCAATCCAAAAATAGTCGAACATGAAATCAAAACTTATCCAGATGCTAATCCTATTCAGCAGAAGCTTCATCCAATTAATCCTAAGAAAGCAACAACCATTAAGGTTGAAGTTGAGAAACTGCTAAAAGTCAGTTTTATCTATCCTATCCATTTGACCCAATGGGTGTCAAATCCTGTGCCGGTCAATAAGAAACAAGGCATGATTCGTGTATGTATAGACTTCTGTGATTTGAACAAGGCCTGTCCAAAAGATAATTTTCCCACACCATTCATCGACCAGATAATTGATGAATGTGCAGGTTGAGAGGCCTTCTCTTTCATGGACGATTTTTCGGGATATAATCAAATACAAATCAAACCTGAGGACCAGGACAAAATAGCATTCATTTTTCCATGGGGTACATTCAGGTACCATAAGATGCCCTTTGGTATCAAAAATGCTGGTGCGACCTTTCAGCGGGCCATGCCTTTTTCTTTCCATGACCTCAATAATATAGTTGAGTCCTATTTAGATGATTTAACATCTTTAGCTCACAAGAGAATGGATCATCCCACAGACCTTCGACTGATCTTTGAGCGTTGTATCTACTTCCGGATTCACTTGAATTCAAACAAGTGTAGCTTTTGTGTAACATCAAGACGTTTGTTAGGTTTCATAGTGTGAACAACATGGATCATGGTCGATCCTCTCAAGGTTGAGGTAATAATTCAGTTGCCTCCCCTGCGCACAATCCTTCAACTTCAGAGTCTACAGGGCAAGGTGAATTTTTTAAGAAGTTTCATCGCCAACTATGATGAGATCACAAAGGGATTTATGTGCTTACTGAATAAAGGCATTCCTTTTTATTGGGACAATGTCGCTCAACGCTCTTTCGAAGAGTTGAAACATGCCCTCACAATTGCCCCTCTGCTTCGGCCACTTAACTCTAACAAAGATTTATTATTATACTTGGTTGTAGCAGAGTCAACCATCGACATGGTCTTAGTTCAGGAAGATGACTTTTTCTTAGAATATGTGATCTATTACCGAAGTCGATGCCTCGTAGGATCGGAACTCAATTATTCTCATATTGAAAAACTTGCATTGGGAGCAGTCCATGTTGTTCAACGGTTCCGTCATTATGTTTTGTTTTGCAAGACCATTGTCATTGCTGTCATGAATCTATTTCAGTACATGTTGACATGATGGGTAATAGGCGGAAATATTAGTAAATGGATAGTAGTCCTCCAGGAATTTGATTTAGATTTCGTTTAAGCAAAATCCAAAAAGTCACTGGTCTTCGCCGAACTTATTTCGAAACTTTTGGTTGAGTCAGGTGATGTTATGCCCTAAGAGTCTCCTATCAGAGAAGATATGTTTTTGATCACGTCTTTGGATCCCTGGTACGGAGATATATTTATCTATCTCCATACTTTGAAGTTCTCCACCTCTGCTTCTCGTGATGAGCGTCGATGTATATGCCATCAGACTAAGAATTATCTCATACTTGATGATACTTTGTATCGAAGAGGTGTAGAATGCATCTTGTGTCGATGTCTCACTCACAAATAAGCAGTTATCATGCTTAAAAATTGTCATACTAGAGCATGTGGCGGTCATTTTTCTGGGTTAGAAACAACCCAAAATATTTTACGAGCATGTTACTTATGGCCGACACTAATCAAATATTGTATTGAATAGGTCAAGAAGTGCCACCCGTGCTAGATCTTATCTTAGAAGATGAGGGCACATCCCGCTCCCATGTTTCCTGTCATCACAGTTGGTCCCTTCACCAGGTGGGGGATTGATTACACTACATGAAACCCTCGTTTAACAAGATGCACCGTTATATCATTGTAGCTGAAGACTACTTCGTGAAGTGGGTCGAAGCTATGCCAACATTTAAAGATAATGGAGAGACTGCGACTCTCTTTTTATTCAACTAGATAATAGCAAGGTTCGACGTCCCAAGGGATATTGTCACTAACCATGGCAATCACTTTCAGAACTAGATGATGACCGAGTTAACATCAAATCTTGGGTTATGGCAAGAACATTCGTCACCCTACTACCCCCAAGCAAATGGTCAGGTGGAAGTTGTAAATAAATCTCTTAATACCATCCTACAATGAACAATGAACTCAGCCAAGTCAAATTGGCATTTGATGTTATACTTGACATTATGGGCTTATCGAACATCTGTTAAGACTGCAACTGGTTTCTCACCTTTTCAACTCATTTACGGGCTGGAAGCAGTCTTGCCTATCGAATGTCAAATCTCGTCCCTAAAGTTGGCAGTACAATTATTTCCAGACACTTATCCACTTGAAGAGCGGTTATTATACCTTGAGCAGCTCAATGAGAAATGATGTGATGCAGACCTAGCCAACGAGGCTCACAAACATAAATTCAAGTGTCAGTATGATCGATTCGTTCATCCTCAGATTTTCTTTAAAGGCAACCTTGTCCTAGTCTATGACCAAGATAAGGACCCCCTGGGGGAAGGAAAATTCAAACCCATGTGGTTTGAACCTTTCATCATAAAAGAGGTTCTAAAAAAGGGTGCTTATCATCTGGTTGACTTTGAGGGAAATGCTTTGGCAGAGCCTTGAAAGGGCTCTACCTCAAGAAGTATCACTCATAGGTAGGTCACCATGGGTAACTTTTGTAACATATGTATAGTCTTTGTACTATTACTTTCTAATTTCTTTTAGTATTATGGACGTGACATTTTTGATGATTATCTTTTGTCACTATGGTAGATGTCAAGTGAATTTGAGGTGTTCATTGGGTACGCAGACAGTGTTATTCGGCACACTCAGAGGCTTGCCTCCGCAGCTTGGGTAATTTTTACACATCGAGGCCAATTATTATCTTCTGGAGGTATATGCTTAGGTGACACCACAAACAATGTCACCGAGTATAGTGAAGTTATTGAGTTGCTTTGTGATGCCCTATCATTTGGTATATCTCATCTCCAGGTCTATCTAGATGCTCAATTGGTTGTGTCTCAGTTAAATAGAGTCTACTGTGTTCATGATCCGACTTTACACCGACGATTCCTTAGGGTACATCTCTTAGAACGAAGCTTTGATTATATTACATATTTTCATGTTCCTAGGAGATTAAACCAAATTATAGATACTGTAGCTAATCAATTTTTAGATTAGCATATCGCACACATATGAAAGGACATACACATAAACATGTTAATACATTGTTAAAGTCAAATATGATCCATAAGACACAAAAAGACATAAAACTCCATATATAATATCATAATCATCGGAGTACATAGGTGGATGCAAGTGCCTCAAAAGTATGACCAATAATGAGTCATGGGGATTATGCCCTCAAAACATATATACAAGTAGTGCTCTTGGCACGTGAAAATTCTAGACTAACTAAGGTCAGGGCCTGTGGGCCCTGTTGTATTGATAAAAAATGTTTTCCAAATGCTGAAACAATTGGACCCATGTCCATGGTGCCCCCACTACATGAGGCTACATAGATGGTGGTAGATCCTCAATCGCTACCATAGGGACCATGCAGGTGAGTGAGGTAAAGTTTTTCTTGACTCGTCTCAACACCCTCTCAGCCTCCCCAGTTGGAAGCTCTCCTGTTGTTGTTGGTCCCCCTGCGGCGGCAGGTGTAGCCCCTGGCCGAGGATGATGCTTGTTCCTCGCATAGTCCGTAGGTCACACTAGTCCCACATCTTCACACAACAGACACATATTCGTCAAATACTCTGGTATAAAAAAAATGATATATTAAAAAAAACAACATAAAAATTACATATGTTTCACAAAAAAAAAAAAAAAAAAACAACAACAACAACAAAACAATGATGTAAACTTACCCATCTCTCCTCACTCCTCACCAGGAGGTATTGGTATCTCAGGATATCTCGAGAAATCAATCCCAGCATAAGGGTAATCATCTATGATTGGGATCTGTCGCGACAACCAAGTGAAGAAATCATCATCAAAGGACCCCTTGGTCCTTCCACCACTCGAGGACTGAAGCTCAAAACTCTTTCAAAGAAGAAAGAGCATAGAATCATCCTAAACCCGAAGATCCTCTGCGTCCATGACCGACAATCTATGAGTTGCCTCTTCATACAATCTAGCAATGTAGTGCTCCAGTCAAATATTTGTGCATTTAAGCACTAGACTGCATAGTTCATCTTTGCACGGGACGCATGATGTAGAGCCACAGAACTAGTCATCCGCCCAATAAGCAACACAATCGCCTGCAGCGATAAGTCATTGATATTTCTTACGGGAACCTATGAGCTCGATCGGTATGTACCAACCTCACAATAAAGTCCTATGAATTATAGTATGTTATGAGGCCCCGAAGGAAATGTCCGAAAGTTGACTGGTTCCCCTCTCCTGGAGAGACCAGTCAAAAAATATATGTCGTCTGTCGTAGGCACCAGTGACTGCCCCTCTAACATAAAGGCCTCTGCATCAAGATGCCAATAATCAACCAAGGCATTCAGTAGCCTAAGTTGTGCCCGCATAAAAGGACAAAAGAAGAACTTGAGCAGCCCACATTGCATTAAGGAAACCACAGCATTGGGGTCTTCCCCGACCAACTCACTAACCTCCTCATGCTCTCTTTCCCTCCAGTGAAAATACATCCTGCAAAACACCAAGTTCAAGAGGGTTAACCCTTGTTTTTTTAAATTTTTTCATTCAATAAGGGGGTCCATGTAGGTTGTAATGATGATAGTCGTGTTTACATGTGTGCAATTTTTACTCTACTCGAATGTACACCCGGCCTGTCATAAGAAATTCCGCGTGGACCTAGGGCTGAACTTTTGAAGGTCGACACCCCCCATAACTTGAAACCCAAAGCATAAATAAATATTTGAATTGCAAGAGGAGAGAGTTTATACTTACTTAGTCTAGAAATATGGTCGTTTCGTCCACTGTAGCTCTCGGAATCACCACTTTTATCAAAGGGGTTTTTTGCTCCAGAGTCAATTTTGAAATCAACAATGGTGATAATGAGCTGACAGCTTCTATTTATAGACTTTTTGTCCTCTTTTTTTCATTGTTTTGGCCCCCCTTATCATTTTCTTTAAACCAAAATCCATTTAGAGTGATTAAGGAGTTACATTGGAAGGGTATGATCGGGTATCAGGATAATTTTTTCAAATTTTGGGTAACTTTTGATGGTCCATGGAAAAATATCAAATGATCAACTTGAGCATGTAGCTTAGGTTTCCACCCTGACTTTTGTATCTCTTTGTCTTTATCCCTTTTCCATAGGATCGATCCCATAAGGTTGAGAAATGGAACCATCATTGCTGCTTTAGAAGTGTTGTGAGTTGGTGGTAGAGCTTACCAGAACATTGATGCCCTAGGTAGATCCTAGTTGCATTATGGTGTCCATCCTGTCTCTAATGAATGTAGGCTCAGGATTCCTTGTTGTTTTTCCTAATTACGAGTTTGAGACTCATTTGCATGATTCCTTTTCACTCTTGACCTCACCTTAGGGACTCCCAAAAGACATAACATGTCTTCTTTTAAGCCCTTTTCAAACCCTCTAAACATGAAAAGATTGTTGAGCGATCTTGTGGCCTTTCACTCTCGTTAAACTGAAATTTGAAGTCACATTTGTCTGACGGTAGTTTACCCCTTTTTCGGTCCGGACGGTCAACTGTACGAACAAAGGTATACTCTAAGGAACTTCATTTCTTTAGAAGATTACTCTCAAGTATCATTTTAACCCTTTTTCGAGCCAGAGGGACTAAATTTACAAAAAAGGAACCCCCACGAAGTCCATAGTTAAGTTCTTTTCAGACTCTCTAAAATTGAAAAGATCATCGAGTGACCTTATTCTTTTACACTCATTAAAATGGTCTAGAAGAACATTCCTGACAGAGTCCATAGTTAAGCTTTTTTCAGACTCTTTAAAAATGAAAAATGGTCGAGTGATCTTGTCTTTATCACACTCGTTAAAATGGTTTTGAATAGACATCTTTTCGGTGCTAGTTTACCCCTTTTTTGAACCGACTAGACAACCTTCGAAAAAGGTACCCAAGTGGAGTCTCCTTTTACATTTTTTCAGGCTCTCTAAATATGAAAAACCCTCGAGCTTACCTTCTCTGGGCTCGTTAAACTCACATCAAAGGACATTACCATTGTGTGTTTTATTAATCACATTTCCATACCCGCGTCTTTGGCCTAATGCCGGCTCCATGTTGTTCTCAACTGAACCATCTAAAGCATGCCTTATACGCAATCCCTGTAGCACTTTTCCTCTACGTCTTGACACCTTTGGCCCCTAGAGGATTTTTCCTGAGTGTCCTTACTTTTAACATCAGTCTTGTCCCTACGCCCTGAACTTGTATGTTTGCAACACTCGTTCCTCCTTTCTAATGTAACATTCTTTTATTCTTTTTCCAAAATTATTGAAAAAGACAAAAAAAATCAAATATACCCCAAAAAGAGGAAGGGAAAAGTATTTTCTTTATTGGAAGCATAATGAGTTTCCCTTGGATAAAGCACATATGTCTGTTTGTTCGTCAAACTCTGGGATTCAATATGACCTTAGGAAGTTGTTTCTCGCTACATAGAGTTGTGTCCTCCTCCATTTTGTTATTCTTCCAAACATATGGAGAGTTTGCGTTGCCTCCTGCCTTGTAAACTTATGTTAATGCCATGCTACCTGAGTCTCATCATTTGTCATGCTATTGTCCAAGGGAAGTTTTTACCAAGCCCGAGTCATCCCCTCTGCAATTTGTCTCTTGCCCTCATGCCCATCCATCCTGAATGTCCAATCAAGTCTTTATTCGAAATCAATGAAGCCTTCAGTCTGATCATAAAGAGTCTCTAGTCCATGACCGACGATCCATTGAAGACCTCTGGGTAGTGAATTTGTGCACTCCTACACGAGTTTTGAATATTTTAAATTTGTTGCTCGAGTCCTGAAGACCTCATCTCCAACCATCATCCCTTATCAACTTCTAAGAAGATGGATACTCTACACGTATATTTTTTTTATTTTGAGATGTAGCTCCATTGTGTATTGTTCATGGCTACACTTTATATAGTTATATGACATGGATCTACAGTTTATTTGATTGGTAGCCATGATTTCATTTTATCCCGAGCATGGGTATGCCCGCCTCGGTGAGACAATTGTTATTTTTGCAGACAATACCTCTTGATTTATGTTCCATGGGCTCACTTGCTCGGTACATTGGTGAATATTGTTAATGTATTTCGACCATCAGATGCTCTTCTGACCTCACACATTAGGGGGAATCTTTTATAACACTAATTTTCACCAGACATGCTTACCTGGCATCAGGCCATCTCAGATTCCTTCTTTGCCAAAATTGTGTTGAACAAATCTTCTTAAAAACCTCTTTTATAAAGGCCCACATGCCCTGCTCCATTATTGCATGCATGTACACACTATCTGACCCAAGACAACCCGCGTGTACCTACAAAAGAACGAAAAAATGAAAGTTGTTGATGAAACACACAGCTTTGGGTGATTTAACTAAACCCTTCGGCCATGCATGGTCGAGGGTTCAACCAAATACCTAGCTTCTTGTAGCCTATAAAAGAAGGGTTAGGGGTCCCATTTGTGAGGAGGAGAATCATAGTAAAGAAACTATACACGATTGCGCATTCCCTTTGTCCCAACCTTTAGCCTTCCTTGTGCAAAGAGAAATATAGAGAAAAGAAGTTGGAGGACAGTTGAAGAGGAGCCTAGGACTAGGTTCATGGAGCAGTGGTAGGCTTCATCATTGTAAGTTGATTTGTTGAAGTTAATAAGAAAGAAGTACTTTTCCCATCCCACCATATGAGGTTTTCATGGTTTATTGCATACATGTTGATTGAATATCTAACCCATTAATCTATATATCAAATGCATGTGGAGTTTTTTGCTTGTCTTGTGTGAATGCAGGTCATCCTTGGGAGGAGAGCTACAGTCAAAGAGCGATCAAGAGTGAAGAAGGATTGATATCAAAGGCCTGAAATAAGGTATGCTCACTTGATCTTCTTAACTACATATTTTCTTAAGAATAATGGGGATTAGGTCCGGGATGATGGTAGAACGTAGGAATCTTTAGGTCTTTTTTGCATGCATGATAAAACCCTAAGTGCTAGTCCATAGAGGGAATTCCAACTCACAACATTATGGTAATGTATTGTCATATCTTAGGTGACTGCCTTGTAAGAAACAAGAATGCTATTTATTTCACTGTGCAATTTAAAATGTATCAAACATAGTTATCTTGCGCCATTTCCAGTTGGCGGTTTGAGTGCTTCATTTATTGTTGCATCTAATGTTTTACAGTTTATGTTTGGACTTTTGGCGTTTCCATTGTGTCACGTTTTAAGGTTGTTTGTTTATGTCACGCCTTAGATTCAATCGTTCTTATCACCATGTGGCAGGATGATCCCTATGATTGGGTCATTACGTGCATGACCGATAAGGGCATCTGTTGAGTAGGTCTTGGGTCTTGTGCTTCCCGATGTGGGCGTTCTTTGTTGTAATTGATGTTGGTACTTGGTTCCGTAACATGTCACTGCATTGGATTTTGTGCATCATAGAGGTTTCTAGTTACTGGTCATCGAAGCTGTTGTGTCAGGTTTTTTGATGTTGTCCTTTAGCTTGTAGGCATTGTCTTGCTTGTGTCGGGTGGGTAGTCATTTTATCTGTCTATTGATTATTGCATGTTTTGTCCAGATGCATGATGTGCTAGTATGATGAGTCATTGTTGTTTGTTTCCTGAATGGGTAAGTTTTGTTCGTCGTCAAGTCGTGTTGATTAATTGTTGTCGTTGATTTCCTTCTTGCTTGAAAAAAAAAAAATCACTTTCTTGCATCGCTTGTAGTCGTCACTATTGGGGTCATTACAAAGTATTGATATTTAATAAAAAATATTAGAGAAAATTGTACATATATATGTTAAATAAATATAATAGAGTCAAAGGTAACATTATTTCTAAAAGTAGAATTGGATAATATTGAAAATAAATAATAGAGTTCCTATCTTGATTCACCATCTATAAGAATGTCCAATCATCACTACATTGAGGTTTTTTCAATTAAGAATACAAAATTTATCTTTAAGTTCCTAGTAATGTCAAAGATAAAGGTGTTATACTAAAATGATATTCTCCATTAGTTTTATGAATTGAGGATATACCATCTTTCTTTAAGTTCGTAGAAATAGAAAAGATAAACACATTAAAGGATATTATGAGGAGATTTTAAAACATAGGAGTCTCATCCTATTGTTTCTAATTAAGCATATTTTCAATGAATGATTCATTCTAATGCAATTATTTCACTAGATCCTTGAAAGAAAATTAGATCATGTATGGCATATAGCAATAATAATAATTGCATTTGACACAAAATGGGTATCACTTTTGAAATGATGCAAGAGAGATTGTAATGGGCAATTATAAGTTTAATTTTCTTTACCAAGTAAATAGGTAACAAATTATCTACTTTGAGAAAGATTTTTGAATTTTTTCGACCAAAAGTTTATGTTTTTGGCAAGAAATTTAAATATAAATAAAAACTTAGAGATTGACTAAAAGTCTTGGCTAAGAATTTATTTAAACACTTGGTGGAAATTTTTCTAAATTTTTTTTTGATAGTTTTATTTAACTTAAGGTTATTGTATTTGGAGAAAAATATTGACCAAGTGATGAAAAACAACTTTGAATAAAAACATTTTATCAGTTAATGGAAAACAATGAGCTTAGTAAGAGTATTTTTTTAGTCAACAATTTTTGGTCAACTAGGAAAAAAAGTTCACAAGTTTGGTTTATTGAACCTTACAAAAAACAGTAAAAAGTTAATTGGTTTCTTTTAGAAATATATTTCTATATTTTAAAATATTGGAAAGAAGATTTCCTAAATCCACTATATATGATGATGGTGATGATGATGATTGTTACCATCCAATAGGGCCAATGTTGGTAAGGAATTTAAGTTATTTTTCTATAGAATTTTAATTCTATGTTCAAAAAGATTGGAAAGAAGATTTTTTAAATCTCCATAGTTTTGTTGTCATAACAATTTAGACGGGATAATATTTCTACAAACATTTTAAAATTGATATCTAATCTGTGCGTATAGGAGACTTCCAAAGTAGTTTCAATTTGAGGAAATGAGTATAGGATGGTATGTGATAGAGGTCAGTGAGAAACTAACTAAGGAAAATCTGATATAACTTATAATGGTCATTATACCATGGTGTGGAGGTACAAATTTGATCTGAAACAATGTAAGGTAGTCAAAGGTGTTGGTTAATTAGCAGTTTGAAAGATTGACCATGGATGGATTAGAGGAGTACTTGGAGAAAATAACAACACCCTTGATGAGTATAGATGTTCAAGATGAGAGTTTATAGAAATAATTGTTGACAAGGTGACTAAACATCTTGAATGGAGAATGATGATATTTATTGCAGATTGAATAGTATGAACAATCATGATGAAAGGAGATAAGAATTACCAATGTTGCCTTAAGACGATATGGATAACAGAAAAGGGTTGTGGAAGTTCCTATTCATGGTATTTGTTTATTGTATATATAAAGGAAATAGTGATAAGCATAAGGGGCATAGAATATATAAGAAAGAAGAGATGACATCCTTATTCATAAATGATGATGCAAATCTTTAAATCCTAGAGATAATGAAGGACAAGTATGTCATGAAGGTTACAAAAGATAATTGAAAAGGATGAAATTATGGAGGCATTGTATGGTACAAGAAATCTACCAAGAAAAAAAGAATAAGGAATTCTTTAGGTGATGTGTTGCTTGTGGAATGAGAGAACCATTTTTTAGACTAATTCATATATTTATGCTTGGAAGGGTTGTAGGTTATGAACCAACAACTTATATGTAAAGAATGTGAAGGAAATCTTGAATTTTCACTCACATGGAAGTTGTTAATCGAGGAATAAAGAATTCCACAACATGAATTTGTCTTATAAGATAGATTTGAAATTGGTGAAGAATAATCCAATGAAATGAACAAAAAAATTCAGAATTAGATAAATATTACGACAAGTAGAGATGAGGTCATGTGATGTCATAAGATGGAAGCTTAAGATACTAGAATGTATTGCAACAATGAGGAATTGATTCCAATAGTAAATGTAAATTGTTGTATGAGACAAAGGTCAAGAACACTAAGTTCATTTTGAGTATACAAGGGGAAACAATTGAAATTAGAACATAATATATTACAGTTATGTCCATATGGGAATCATTACAAGGAATATGAAGCGAAAAGAGTATCAATTTTTGGTATTCATTGCAAGAAGAATGAACTTTGAAATCAGTCCATATGAAGCTAGAGTGATATAATTGTAGCATTATGGTTTGTTGGAGAATGTTTAAGAACAAATTTAATGTTGGGGCAATATTGGCCAAGGAAAGGATCAAATGAATGAATATTATATTCCTACTATAGGTTGTAAATGAAGAAATTCCATGTTGGTATTGGCTAAAATGTTTCCAAGAAAAGAAGAAACACTGCATTAGAGAGTAGATTGGGAAGACAAACACCACACCCCCCCMAAAAAAAAACAATTGTTTCCATATTCAAATGGGACATGAGGGTTACCCAACGCTACAAAGGAAGTTGCAAAATGATAAATAAAGATATAGGATGCTAAGAATAATGTTGTATAAATAACTAGAACACAATGAAAAAAAACCATAATTAACAAATAGGGTGGTTTCTCACTTTAACCTTATTTATTTTTAGAATAAATTTTTATGTTCTTACATTTTCTTAGAAAGTATAAATGTATATAAATGTACATTATTTCTACTTGCAGAGAAAATCATAGTGAATGATAAGGATATAAAATTGAGTTATCTATGATGTGGAATTCCATGCTATGCAAAGGATTTGGAAGGGGGAACCCCTAAATTTTTTTGTAACATCCCCATCCATCTAGGATGAGTCATGCCACATAATTTCTACTATGATACAACTTATTAATTATTATTCCCTACACATGAACACGATTATTCATTTCTACAACATATAATCCATGCATAAATATATATACAATTAAAACATAACATAATTAAACAAAAATAACAGATGATATACATCATAATCACACATAGAAGACACTTATATTTTAATCAAATCATTGACTGGTTGTAGACCTCAGACGTTCCTCTCAACCATTGACTTTATTATTCATGCACTATCAACAATAAGTCACCTAGGAGACAAGGATATGACTCCACTAAGGAAAAGGATTCCTAAACAAAACTAAGGTCTAATAGATAGTAGAAGAAATCATAGGTGCAGGTAATAACTCCATCAATAGTTCCCATCTCATAGAATCTCATGATCCACAACCTGTCCAACCCCAGGAAGTGTACCCATTCTCTTCTCAATAGTCCTTTCATTGTCCCACTTCCCTTATAGGGATTCACCAACAGGATTTACAACACCCACTAGACCAACACATAGGGAAACATATTCCCAACAATTCTCTCACCCAAAGAGAATGATCCACATGCTTGACAACCTGCTTCTTCATCCCAACCCCCGAAAGGATTTATACGATAATCAAAATCACATCTCTCCCTCTAGAAAAGGTATGGATGATGGAATCTAATGATTGAGTGAATGATGGAATAAATGATAGAATTACACTAATTTCTAACATTATATTTGCATTTTCCTATCTTGACAGTTGTTACTCTAGGAACTGCCTTTGACTCCACTTGGTGATTCATTCCAAACCTTTAATAACTTAGGATAAAATTATATCAAATGAATTAGGACTTATAAATAATATTATTTTATTCCTTTTCTTAATCCTCCTTGAATTATCCCCTCTTCCTTAATCCCTTAGCTGCCTTTCCCTCTCGTGGAGTCCTATACCTTGATACTCTTTCATATAACTTGGTTTGTAGCAATGATGTATTTTATTAATATAATAGAGCATGATTAAATACTATAATTGTTAGGATCGATGACCTTTGAACTCATAGAATCCCTGGACTAAATCAAACAAGCACTCTGGCCTCAAAACATATATACAAAGGTACTTTGGCCCAAAACATCCTGGCTCACTAGCATATAAAGAATATGTACATTTACAACTTGGGGTTAATTATGGGGGTATTGAATATGTAAATGTTGATGTGGATATTGGTCACAATCCCAACAAAAGCCTCACAAGGATAAAATACCCCTACATTTTTATAGAGGTGGTACTCCTCTCTAATATGTTAGAATATCCATTGTATCATTCTACAGTGAATGTGTTACGAAAATATTTGATCTGAAAATGATCTTTTAAAGACTTGGTTAAGTATTTTTCATGAGTTGATTTACCATTTATAAATTGAAGAGAAGAAGAATATTTAATGAAAGAATGTTGCAACCATCATAAATGTAATATCCCTCGATGGAACCCAATTTCAAATGTAATATAAATATACTTAAGTTGGTGAGCTTTTTTGACCTCATTTGGTAATGCACATCATGTGGCATAGTGCGCGCATGAACTGCATAGTAAAATGATGTAGTATGCACATCACAGGATACTGCATGCATTAACTAAATTGCATGCAGTATGGAGGACAATGAGCCTCGTGTATATGATATGTATTATAGGATGGTGAGCCGATTACTATAAGTTGGGATGATTATGTTTTGGTATTAGGCCGAAATTCCTAGATGTCAAGGGTCAATGCGCCTACTTTGTTCATGATTAATATAAATACATTGATGTGCACAAACCGACCATGATAAAAGAGATGGGGGACTGAACTTCACCAGTTAGGGAAAGGGAGGACCAAAAGTCAAGGTAATATTATATTGATATTCCTAAAATGTAAAGTATGGATAATTATTTTATCCTAAGTCCTAAAGCTAGAGACAAGTGGAACAAAGTAACTTCCGATATGACAAGTGTCAAGTTGGGGACATCCATTCATATCATGGGGACTTAGCCCATTTGGGGTGATCTTTTCCAATGGGGGGGGGGGGTTTCTAGATGTGAGCCTGACCATCATTCTCACCATCACTTTCACGAAGAGTTCAAAGTGATTCCCGTACACACTCAGTTATCCAGTCAATGATTCCATGACCATTTTCATTCACACATTATGTTATCCTTGAGACAGTCATTTCACCATTCCATAACCTGTTCCCATATCTCCTTTTGGTTGGTTGATCCAAAAATGGAAGGAATAATAAACAATTGTTTTATTTAGATGCTTAAAGTTGTTTAAAGAGTTCAGTTATTAATTAATTATGATGTAAAACCAGATATATGAACAGCAACAAAAGAGATAAATAAAATAAGAGCTTGATAATGGAGTTCACCAATGAGTGGCTACGTCTCCGGGCCCACTTCCAAGTAAAGGACATCTTTATTAATCTTCAAATGCTCAAGTTATTTACAATGGCTCATTACTGTTACATAGAATACTTCAGATCTCTTGTGAAAGACCTCCTTTCTCAGGCGCATGTATGCTTCCTCAAACCCCTCTCACAAACATGACAAAAAGGCCTCTCAAAACATGATAAAAAGCCAAAATACATAAACTGATCCTCCAATTCCTTGCATCAAAAAGTTCTCCTACAAGATTCAAAAAGCCTGGTTCTTATATTTTTCAAGGCTCAAATGATGAATCCCAACTTCCCTCAATATATGGCCTCTTTCTGGGATCAAATCCCCCTTCAAATGGCCTAAAATCCTCAAAAAATCCATTTTTTGGGCATAATATCAGGCAAAAATCACCTCGGTAATGTTTAAAAACCACTTTTAAACCAAAAATGTAGAGTAGCCCCCAAGACAGCGCATGCTCCCATTTTACTAGGTCACATGGGGCCACATGGCCAAGTGCCTGCGCTCCAAGTGCTATGTGCCAATCCCCTTAATTGTTAGCTCTTGGTTTTGGGGCGCCTTCCATGGGATCTGGGCTAATCTACCCTTGGGTGTACCCATAATTCGCCCTTGGATGTGCTCCTGTAATGAAACCATGTGTTGGGGATTATACCTAGCCCCCTTGTGCCCTCCTTTGGATATTTGACCCCAAAACTATAGGAAAGTGGGTTTTTTTTTATAAATTTGACTTTTGGCAGGTTGGTAATTGAACTTTTCCAAAGACTTGGAGCTATCCATGGGTCAGAGGTTCGAATCCCATGGACCCTCAAATACGTTTTACATTCCAACCAGTAGTGAAGCGCCACATGGTTTCCCATGTCTGGTCCATGTGGCACTTATTCATTTTCCAGTTGACCATTGACTTTTGCCATAGAAGAATCTGATTGTCGTGTGATATTTTTCACATCCAGAGTCTTTTTTGAGGAAATGAATATATGTCCATAATCAATGTGATGAGCCAATCACGATGAAATTGGTTTCATCCAATTCTGATAACTGTGATTTTTGAGCATTTTCTAAGTCTGGGGAGCCTCCTGGATCATTCCTCCCCACTTGGAAGCTTTTGGACCACCAAAAGTCTGGTAGCAGTTTGTAACTAAGTGAGGATACAGTGTCCTCACCTTTCCGGTCTCCATCCACTTGGCCTGACATGGATTTGTGCCCTGCAATCCCAATCGAAGATACTCCACATCACCCCTGCGAGAAGTTCAGACTCTTTTGTCCAATATGGTGTCTTCCTGCAACTCGTTCATATATTCAGGAGAAAAATCTTCGATGGTAGGAATCTAAACATTCTGTCCTTGATCCTCGATCATAGGAGGCTCATACAATATCAAGTTTTCCACATTTACAACTGAATATATTTTTATATATGGAGGCAATTCTAACCGGAAAGCATTAGTACCAATCTTGTCCAAAATTATGAAAGGAGCATAATGAATTGGTTTAATATTTTTACCTTCACCTTGCATCCTTTCCTTACTAATTTATAACCAGACTTGATCTCCTGCTTTGAACTGATGATCAACTCGATGCATATCATGCCTTTCCTTGTACTTGGCCTGGTTTTTCTCCAACTGTTCATGTACTGCCTGATGGATCAACTGGATACATTCAATGAACTTTGTAGCCCTGTCCACATCACTATGTTCTCCTACTGCAATGTTTTTTCCAAAGAAAAAATACAAAGGATACTTTAGCAGGTACCCCAAACAAGTTTCAAATGGAGATATTTGAGTAGAAGAATGTTTGGATTGATTATACACATGTTGTACATAACACATATGTTCATCCCAAAGCTTAGGATGTTTGCTGCAATATGCCTGAAGTAGATGCACTACTGTCCTCTTCACCACCTCTGTCTATCGGTCTGTTTGTGGATGAAATGGTGTGCTCCTCTTTAACCCAGTGTCCATAAGTTCTCATAAGCTTGATCAAAATTTCCCCAGGAATCTGGAGTCTCGATCAGATACAATAGAAGTAGGTAAACCAAAATGAACCCATACATTTTCAAAGAACATTTGAGATGCTTGTTCAGTTGTGACCTGTTTTTTACAAGGAGTCAAGACACACATTTTGTTTGACCTATCCACAACTACATATAGGTAATCATGACCTTTTCTGGACATAGGAAATCCCCCCACAAAATCCATAGATACAGTTTCCCATGGTATAGAAGGAATAGGAAGTGGAGTGTACAATCCTATCTTTCTGTTACTTGGTTTTCTTATTGCACACATAGTACATCCTTTTACATATTTAGACACATTTTCATGCATTCGAGGCCAATAACAAAATATTTGTAACTGAGCAATTGTTTTATCTACCCCAAAATGCCCTGCTATAAGAGAAGTATGTGATTCTCTGATGACATGGACTCTTTCACTTTATGGAATACATAACTTCCCAAATGATACAAGAGTTTGTCTTTAATATGATAATTCATTTCTTCTACTCTTTTACCATTACTTAAAGTTGCATAGACTTCCTTAAAATATTTATCCTCAACATATTGTTCAATATAACTTTCATGAGTGATTGAATTGTGCTTAAGGATTGTAGCAATTGTACTAGGAGGCCTAGGTAACATATCAACAACTTTATTATGAATGCCCTTTGTATATATGATGACCAAGTGAAATTGTTGTAAAAACCCCATCCATCTAAAATGCCTTGATTGTTGTAGCTTAGTTTGTGATTGAAGATATTGTAATGGTTGATTATTAGTGTGTATTACTGTTTCTTTACCCATTAAATAATTTTTCCATTTTTTAACACTTTGTACTAGAGCATACAATTCTTTATCATAGGTTGGATAGTTAATTATTGTTGTAGTGAAGGTCTCAAAATGATAGCATATGGGTTTTTTGTGCTTCATCAACACTGCCCCCATGGCATAGTCACTTGCATTGGTTTCAATTTCAAAAGACTGTTGGAGATTTGGCAATGCCAGAATAGGATTTGTACTAATCTTCATTTTCAAAGTATTGAAAGCCTTCTATTGGCTTCCTCCCCATTCGAATCCCCTTTTCACACTTGTTAAATCATGTAAAGGTGTTGCAGTCAGAGAGAGGTTTGCAATAAAATTCCTCCAATACTGTGTTGCTCCCATGAAGCTTATTACTTCGGTTACATTCATAGCTGTTGGCCAATTTACAATAACCTCAAATTTTGAGGGATCAATCTTAAGCTCTCCACCTCCTACAATGTAACCTAGATATACAAGAGATGTTTTTCCAAATTCACATTTTGACAATATACAAAAAGTTTCTCTCTTTGCAACACTGAAAGTATCTTCCTAACATGTTGGACATGCTCTTCCCTAGTCCTACTGAATATAAGAATATCATCTAAGTAGACTATTACGAATTCATCAATGAAAGGCCTGAATACATTATTCATAACTCTCATGAAAGTAGCAGGTGCATTAGTAAGCCCAAATGGCATCACTAACCATTCAAACAATCCCTGTTTT
Organism: Picea engelmannii; assembly: GCA_009831015.1. Classification (NCBI taxonomy): domain Eukaryota; kingdom Viridiplantae; phylum Streptophyta; class Pinopsida; order Pinales; family Pinaceae; genus Picea; species Picea engelmannii. The sequence continues at coordinate 235,260 of ML788438.1, forward strand.
GTTTTAAAAGCAGTCTTCCATATATCCTGTTCAGCAACCCTGATCTGATGGTAACCACTTCTTAAGTCTAACTTAGTGAAATAAACCACATGTTTCAGTTGATCTAATAAATCATTAATGTGAGGCAAAGGGTAACGATTTTTTACTGTGATTTTGTTCAAAGCTCGAAAATCCACGCACATGCACCATGTGCCATATTTCTTTGGAACTAGGATGATAGGTGACCCACATGGAGAAGCACTAGGTATGATGACCACTTGTTCAACCAACTCTTGTACCTATTTCTTTATCTCTGTATTTTCCAAGATTGATAACCTGTACATGCGAATGTTAGGAGGAGGAACATCCTACTTCAATTGTATCTTATGTTGAACTTGTCGTTTTGGAGGCAATCCTTTCGGGACTTGAAATAACTCATCATAGTCAGAAATAATTCTAACTAATTCATCTTTTAACTTTGCATCACAATCTTTGAAAGTATCAATTCCGACAGTGTCTTTACCTTTTACCACCATTAAGAGATATCACTTACTGACATTTACAATCCTCTTCATCTGTCCTGAGTTGATTAGTGATAAATTCAATTTATTTTGATGATCCCTTACTATTTATTATTTTCCATCTTTAGTTAATTGATACTTATTGTCTTCACAATAGAATATTGCCTTTCTATCATACAAATATGGACTTCCAAGTACAATGCCACGTATATCTAGTGGAACTACATCCAACTCAACCTCATCTATGAACTGTGAATTAATTGAAAACTTTAGGACACATTGTCTTTCCACCTGCAACTAATTATCATTATGAATCCATCCTAAGGGATATGGTTACTTATGAGGTTTAGTGATTAATACCAACTTTTTAACTATTGCTTCTGATATCAAATTTACTTGTGAGCCACTGTCAAATAGAGTATCAATTTTTGTATGTTTGGAAATTACCCTTATATGAAAACGTTTTGTTCATTTGACCTCATCAACTTTACTATCAACTTTTAAAGACTGAATTGAAGAACTTGTACTAGCTTCATAATTTTTACCTTTGATTCTCGTGACTGTGACCTTTGTCTCATCTCCTGAATCTGACCCCAAATCAACTTGAGTTGTTGCAGTAGTCTTTGGTTTTCCTTTATTCCCAAACTTTGTTGGTTTCAACTCTTGGTGAAGGATCCAACAACGATCCTCACTATGGCCTTCCTTCTTACAATGAGTACATGTAGGTTTCTCCTTCTTCACTGTATAAGTTTTATTTTCTTTGAACTTCTCTTTACCCTTGCCTTTAAACTTTCCTTCAGTAGATTTGATTGGTTTTACAAAATAAACATTTACATTCTTGCCTCTAGATTCAAGATGAGTCACTTGCACACACACCTCATCTAAACTAGTAGAATTAAACATAAGAATGGTATGTCGTAAATAACTATGCAAACCACCTATATACTTAAGAAATGTCTCTTGAGTATCCAATGATATTCCCAACAACAAAGCTCTTTTGTCAAACTCCTGTGTATAACTTTGAACAGTTTGTGCTTTTAACTGTCTAAAGTTCTACCATGACATAATAGCTTGTTGCATGTACGCTAGAGGATACAACTTCTTTTGTAAAGTGGATGTAAAATCAATCCATGAAGAGAGAGTCTTACCAAACTTCTTAAGATCTTGTTTTGTCCTTCTTTCCCACCAAACAAGGGTGGTTCCTCCCATCTTGAGACTAGCAAGCTGGATCATAGTCTCTTCATCTATGATTCTCTATATCCTGCAATACACTTCAATTTGTATTATCCAATTATCTAACTTTTCTGCATTTAGTTCTCCATCATACAAAGGCAACTCAAACTTAAAATCAAGTTTTAACAAAGGCATATTAGACTTATGCTTATGTGTTTGTTTTTGTATGGTAGATGTTGTAGAATCAGAACTAGCATTTGATGCAGAACTGGAAGAAGAAGGAGAAGATGGCGGTGAAAGTGGCGTAGGAGGAGGCTTTGAAGACACTCCTTCCTCTTCACTTTTACCGTTCATTAAGATCTCTCCCAAGGCTGGTTTCTTTCTCTCCAAGAAATCCTCATACAACACTTTGACCATTTCAAACATGGAGAAAAGTGCATCTTCTAGTTTCTTGGTTCATGGAGAAAGCTCTCCTTCTGAAGCCATTGTTTTCTTCCTCAACAATCATTCTATCTTAGGAATGAATTCAGCCAATGATCCTTCTCCATTCTGTGATTTGGATCTTGTAAGCATCCACCCTGCACTTGTTAAACCTTCCAAAACAACCAAAGCTCTGATACCAATATACTTGTTCCAAAAATGGAAGGAATAATAAACAATTGTATTATTTAGATGCTTAAAGTTGTTTAAAGAGTTCAGCTATTAATTAATCATGCTGTAAAAATAGAGATATGAACAACAAAAAAAGAGATAAAGACAATAAGAGCTTGATAACAGAGTTCACCAATGAGTGGCTATGTCTCCGGGCCCACTTCCAAGTGAAGGACCTCTTTATTAATCTTCAAATGCTCAAGTTCTTTACAATGGCTCATTGTTGTTACATAGCATACTTCAGATATCTTGTGCAATACCTCCTTTCTCAAACGCATGTATGCTTCCTCAAAACCCTCTCACAAACATGACAAAAAGGCCTCTCAAAACATGAGAAAAAGCCAAAATACATAAATTGCTACTCCAATTCCTTGCATCAAAAAGTTCTCCTACAAGCTTCAAAAAGCCCGGTTCTTATAGTTTTAAAGGCTTAGATGAAAAATCCAAACTTCCCTCAAGATATGGCCTCTTTGTGGGATCAAATGACGCTTCAAATGGCCTAAAATCCTCAAAAACTCCATTTTTTGGCATAATATTAGGTAAAAATCACCTCTATAATGTTTAAAAACCACTTTTAAACCAAAAATGTAGAGTAGTCCCCAAGACAGGGCATGCGCCCCCTTTAATAGGTCACATGGGGCCACATGGCCAAGTGCCAGTGCTCCAAGTGATATGCGCCAACCCCCTTAACTGTTAGCTCCTGGTTTTGGGGTGCCTTCCATGGGATCTGGTGTTGGATCATGTTGTCATTGATGCCAATGGTTTGATTGATTGATGTCATTTATTGATGTCAAGTGATTGATTGATATCAAAGGATTGATTGATTGATGATTGATGTAATATAATATGTATTGTCCTTGATGAGAATGCATA
>ML788438.1:239164-254719 GCA_009831015.1 Picea engelmannii
CTAGAAGATGTTTTTAAGGAAGCTACTTGGAGAGTATAAATAAGAGGCAAGGCTCTCTCATTTGAATCAAACTTGAGCATATTGAATATCTATATGTGTCTGAGGTTTACCAATGATATCTTAGCCGAAATTCTGAGGAAAGTCAAGAAAAGAAGGCTGAAATGCAAGGAAGGATAAATTCTTTTGAAGGTGCTTTCTATGGTATGTTATTTTCAGGTCATCTCACCATTTTCGCTATAACTTTTTTTATATAATGATTCAGATCCTGAAATTGCTATGAAAGTGAGACAAAATATCCAAGTATTTGTGGTTCAAAATTCAGCTTGTGTGTCGTTGTATTTTTGGAGTTACACCCGTTGGAAAATAGGGTTTGTGGCCAATCCTGAAACTAGTCAAAATCAGGTGTTTCGGGTAAAAACGTCATAAACTCTTCATAACAGATACAAATTTAGTGAGACAAACTGTGTAGGTTAGGGTAAAGGCTATAGTATGATGTGTAACAGTTTCAGATCATTTCATCAAATATTTTTTGCGGGGGACTCTCTACAAGGACGCTCTCTAGAATAAGCCAGAATTCAGAAAGGTATGCCATTTTTTCTATAACTCCTTTTCTGAGAGGTTCCAAGCAGTGCCACTTGGAGGAATTGCATAAAACACACTGAAGAATATTTTTTATCAGTTTCAGGTATTTATACCTTACAGGTTCAAAGTTATGATTACTTCAAGTTATGGTTGTTGACTAATCCAAAACTAGGCATGTGAGACTAAAGAAAAGTTTGGTGAAAATGCTAGTTTCTTGCTGTTAAAGTTAATGAAGGTTTGAAGAAATGTGATCAGAAACACTAGGTCTATTACAGAGCTACAAATAAGATTTTGATGATGAAATTGAGGAGGGATTTTGGATGAGGTACATGTTGAGCACATGGTTGAGACAAGTAGTTGATGAGTTGGCACATACATGAGGTGTATAGTTGATGATGTTGGTACATATTGATGAGTCATTGTTGATGAGTGGTTGAAACATTATTGTAACATACTTGGTACATGGTTGGATGCACTTGGGTGCATGGTTGATGCACTTGTTTATGGTATAGGTTGGTTACAGGTTGTTTGGCACAGGTTGGTGCATGGTTGATGCTCTTGTTTATGGTACAGATTGATATCTGTTGAGGATTGTTGCCTCATCTCAGTTGGTGCTGAGAATGCAAGCTGAGTCTTGCATATAGAGATGGTTCTCTTGTATAGTTGTACTCTATTCAGTTGTTGCTGATAAACCCCAAGGATTGTAGTCCGTAATAAAAAGAAAATTGTACATACATCTTGTGTTCTTTGTGTTCATTGTGGTGATGACTTGTTGATGATATATTGATGATATATGTTGCTGATTTGTGCTCACATATAAATGGTTATATATGCCAACAATGGGTAATGAATAAATGTTGAATGCTAATTGATGAGTTTTTGTGCAAGAGGGAAGTTTTGGGAAAAAGAACCCCACACTCATTCACCCCCCCTCTAAGTGTGGTAGGTGTGTCCAACATCTGGGCTAATCTTCCCTTGGATGCACCCATAATTAGCCCTTCGACATGCTCCTGTAATGAAACCATGTGTTGGGGATTAGACCTATCCCCCTTGCACCCGCCTTTGGATATTTGACCCTAAAACTATAGGAAAGTGGGTTTTTTTTATAAATTTGACTTTTGGCAGGTTGGTAATTGAACTTTTCGAAAGACTTGGAGCCATGGGTCAGAGGTTCGAATCCCATGGACCCCCAAATAATTTTTACATGCCAACCAGTAGTGAATTTCCACGTGGATTCCCATGTCTGGGCCATGTGGCACTTATTCATTTGCCAGTTGACCATTGACTTTTGCCATAGAATCTAATTGTAGTGCGATATTTTTCACATCCGAAGTCTGTTTTGAGAAAATGAATATATGGATGGAATCAGTGCGACGAGACGATCGCGATTGAATTGGTTTCATCTAATTATGAGAACTTTTATTTTTGAGCATTTTTTGAGTCTGGGGAGCCTCCTGGATCATTTGTGTACCTGGTTAGCTTGGAGCAAGATTGAAGAAGTGGGTAGTTAGGCCCATGATAATTTATCCAGGAGAGAGAATTGTTGGGGATTGATTCCCAAAGGTGCTAAAATGCATCTACAACGTTCTGAGAAATCTGGTCCAACCTATTGCTGAAGCCCTGGAAGGGAAGTGGGGCAACTGAGGGACTGTTGAGAAGAGAAGGGGCACACTTCCTTGGGTGGGACAGGCATGTGGGGAATGAAAAGTTGTAGGTTGTTAGTTGAGTGAGCACCTGAGACATAGTCTTTCCTGTTGTCTTTGAGCCTTAGCCTAAATAGGAGCCCCTTTACCCTGGGTGGAGTTCAGTCCCAAGTCGGGGGTGACTCACTCTTGAGAGTGATGAACAGTGTAGTCTATGGTTGGGAGGTTCGTGGATGGTCTGTAAGCAGTTGGTGATAGTATTTCTAAGATAAGTACCAATTGTATGATAAAATGATATGTTGTTTTGTTATTTACATGCATATGTTACGATTTTAGCATATATGTGATTATGATTGCTTGTGTGCTTATGGGTAATTTCCAGTAAATGTTGCATATCTATAGTTATTGTTATTTCCATAAAAAATTAGTATGTTACAGAAAGAAAATTGTTTTTTAACTTTAAATCTTCCGCAAGAATGTTGTATGTATGTGTTCTAGCTGCATGCAGTAAAAAGAGTAAATATAGGTGGCATAACTCAGTTGATTACTGAGAATGTTACCCATTGGTGTCAGAGCATGAGTGGTTGTTCTGGAGTGGCACACTCTGGCCTGAGGTTGGTTGGGTTAACGTTACAAATTGGTATCAGAGCTTCAGTTCAATGTTGAGCTTGGATGGGCCAGAGGGGTACAGTTGAAGAGAATATTCACAAAATGTAACTTCGAAGTGACCAAGATTAGAGTCGCGTAGTGTCCATGGAAAAGGTTGGTGTACTGGCGTGCGTGGTAAATTTTGGCACCGCACGGGAAAATGCTGGAGTGCCAGTGTCTGTGGTAAATTGTGGCACCACACGGAAGATTTTTATGAGTAATTTTACACGCGCTGAATTTAACCTTGTGCGATGAGCACACACATAGTAAGGTGCAGATGGGGTGCACAAGTATTGATTAATGCAAAGGAGTTTGGTTGGTACATGCATAAGTATGAGTACAAGTTGTGTCGCGACAATGTATTAAGTAGTGTGTGGAAATATTTGGGCAAGATGGAATATGTTGAACTTGACATGGTGCATGCATAGGAAAAAAATGCATGTGGAATATCGGTGTGCGGTATCGAAACTGTGCACAATAGGTATTGGTGCACTATGTCGGAGTAGTGTGCGTAAGTAGTCGGTGGGAAGAAGAAGAAATGCACAATAGATTTAGGTGCACAGAAAAGCATTTTACCTTCTGATATTGCTATGCATGTTAAATATAAATGAAAAGGTCAAAGTTTAGTGTGCACGAAGTCACTTGGAAGGTGATGAGTCTGAGTTTAAATTTCATAATAATAAAAGAAAAATAAACACACAACTGCATCGATGCATTAATTAATTAAAACGAATTCTGAACTTTAATTTCCTCTGATTTAGACAGATGAAAATAAAATATAAGATTACAAGAAAAACTTACTATAAAAGAGAACAAGATTCATAACATTACCAGTTAGAAATTGTAATAAAATAATATAAAATCTATTTTTGTATTTATATAATCGTAATAATTGCAAAATTACAAAAAGAGGATGACAACAGTTAGCCTGTTGAAAAAGGGTCATTTAAGAACATGCCTATCATCTATGGTACTCTTTACCTTTACTACCAGTTGTTCAAAATTCACTGATACATGCTTATTTTAGTTGAAGACTTACTTCAACTTAGTGATCTCCACCTTTAAAGAAGAGTCTAACTAGACCAATTGATTCTCTCCAACACTTTCGACCACTTTAGCCCTAGATTCCTCCTTCTTCTTTCGCTTGTTCCTTTTCTTCTTAGCGGATGGCTTGTTGATGACTAAATCCTTTATAGTGGGATTCAACCTGGCTTCCAATCACGATTCTATAGCCAGATCTATGTTTAACTTAGTTGCTAAAATGTGCGCAAGGACCCTTTCCTCTCTACTCGCAGGAAAGTCTAGTATGTTTCTCGAATAACTAGTCTCACTCGACTTAGCCTTGTCCGTGTATCTCAGGTTGGGGATACCGAAATGTGTCTTTACAGAGAGTAGGAAGTCAAACAATTTGGAGATTACTTTGGTTATGGATATGTAGATATCTTTATACTTTGGGAGTGGTAATTATAGAACTCCATTTATGAAGCGAAGACGGATTACGTACAAGAGCATTGGGTTTCCATGCTTTGCCAATCCATTTCGAATGATTAGCTTTTGAATTGTTACATGGTGGCGTTCAGCTGACGTCACATGGTTGTGAAGTACTGAATGAGTGAAGCAGGGTGAACTGATTAGCCGTTGCCCGCTCCACGAGTGGTGGATTTGACATATTGAGACACGTGATACCGCGTCTTGGCGAAAGTGGTTTCGGCAAACCACCTTATTGCTCTAGTGTATCTCTAAAGGCACTGCGAGTATGTGTTTTTGAGACTTGGGTATTATCTAGAATTTCCATGGTGATAACACCAGGAAATTTGGAGAGATAATTCTGATGTGTATATAGGATCAAAAGGTGCTTATTCCCATGAATTGTTGAAATTTAGCCTGATAAGTTGCGATGGCTACACGTATTGCAGAATTAACAACAACTCGATCAGATCAGACCAGCGTGGAGTCCATAAGAATGGAAGAAGAACAGGGAAAATACAGTCAACAAAATGAGAGCAGAGGGGTGGATGTCCATTTGGGCATGGAAGGAATGAACTCCAATGGACATGGAGAAGAAAGGAATGAAGATATGAATATGGCTGAGACCATTAAGAATTTGCAGAAAGATGTCCAAAGCCATAAAGATGATAATGAAATGCTTATGAAAGCCAAAGAGCAGCAGGATGACTTCAACATGAAGCTATTGGAGGGTTTGAACAAAATAGAACAAAAATTGGTTAAGGAGAGTGACTCAAGTAAATCTGAGAGTCACAAATCTTCAGAGGATAAAGGAAAAGTAAAAAATGCTAGTAGACATCACCATCATTCCCAAAGGTATTCCAATAAGAGAGTAGGCAACAGCTCCAGTCTATCCCCTGTCAGAAGGTATAAGAGATCTGGGGTGGATGAGCTGTGAGGAGAAATGAACAAAATCAAACCTCCTATATTTGATGGTGAGCACAAAAAAGATGAAGGTGCAGAAACATGGTTGCTAGACATGAGGAAATATTTTCAATTGCATGATTATTCTTCTCATGCAGAAGGTAGAATCACTATCTATCAACTCAAAGGAAAGGCCTCCATGTGGTGGGATCAACTTGTGTAGGTGAAACAAATTGTAGATAAAAGTGTTACTTGGAAGGAATTCAAGAAATATTTTGAGAACAAGTACTTAACTAAAAGGTACTATGACAAGAATATGAAAGAGTTCTTTGAACTTAAGCTTGGAAGTACAACCATAGATGAATATGAGAGAACGTTTTTGGAACTGCTGAAGTGTGTCTCTTTCATAAAGGATGAGACACTCAAGATTCAAATGTATTTAAGTGGATTTCCATCATTCATCAGTGACAAAATACAGTATGATGATCCCAAGACATTAGAAGAAACCATAAGGAGAGATAAATGCTTATATGATTAGAAGAAAGCAAATCCAACTTTCCAAAAGGCTTTGGAAGAAAATAAGAAATTCAATATGGATTAGAGGAAGAAGGGAGCTAAGCCACCATTATTCATAAATAATCCACAAGGAAAGAAAATGCATAAATAACCCAGGGTGATTGACACAGGGATTCAAGGGCCAAGACAACCACCTATGCAATGTTGGGATTGTAAAGGGGACCATAAGTTTAGAGATTGTCCTCGCAGAGGTGAAAAAAGTAGGGTTGTTCACAATGTACAATGGGCTAAGATAGTAGAGGACATGGGAAGATATGTGCCAAGGATTTATGTAGCCTTGGACAACAAGAAAGCAGAGTATCAGTCCCACATGATTGAAGTGGAAGGTATGATAAAAAACCAAACCCTTGCTATTTTAATTGATTCAGGATCTAGTCATAGTTATATAGACCCTAAGATGGTGGAAAGTTTGCAATTGCTAAGAAGAAAGAATGGGAAATCCTGGTTGGTGCAACTGGCTACATGAGACAAAAGAAAAGGTAATGAGATGGTTAAGTCATGCCTCATAGACATGAATGGACTGAACAATAAGGTGGTTTTGAACATTTGGCCTTTAGGTTCCTATGACTGTCTAATTGGGATGGATTAGTTGGACCAACACCACACTCTCTTAGATTTTCACAACAAAGAATTTACTTACCTGGATGAGGAAGGGAAACTAAGGAAGGTACATGGAATTCCTAGGGCAGTAACCATTAGAGAAATTTCATCATTGCAGAGGAAGAAATGTTACAGGAAAGGATGTCAAATATTTGCAGCTCATTTGGAAGAGACACCTAAAGATAAGGTGCCAAATTTGGAAGATTATGAAGTCCTGGAATATTTTGAGGATGTGTTCAAGGAGGTGCTTGGACTACCCCTAAGGGGAGACATTGATTTCTCTATAAATTTGATGCCTGGAGCATCGCCAATATCAAAGACTCCTTACATAATGAGTACACCGGAATTGAAGGAGTTGCAAATGCAGCTTGAAGAACTTCTAAAGAAGGGGTATATACGCCCAAGCATGTCACTTTGAGGTGCCTCAGTCTTGTTTGTGAGAAAGAAGGATTGAACACAAGGTTGTGGATTGACTTCAGACAGTTGAATAAAGTGACTATTAAGAACAAGTATCCTCTACCAAGAATTGATGACCTCTTTGATCAATTGAAGGATGCAAAGATATTTTCAAAGATAGATCTCAGATCAGGATACAATCAGGTAAGAATTAAAGAAGAAGATATTAGTAAGACCGCCTTCAAGACAAGGTATGGTCATTATGCATTCACAGTGGTACCATTTGGGTTGTCAAATGCACCAGCTATTTTCATGTGCTTAATGAATGGTGTTTTTCGATAGTATTTGGACAAGTTTGTCATTGTCTTTTTGGATGACATTCTTATATATTCCAAGTTAGAGGAAGAGAATGAACATAATTTGAGGTGGTGTTGCAAGTATTAAGGGAATGACAGTTATATGCCAAATTGAGAAAGTGCTCATTTTATCAGAAACATATTCATTTCTTGGGGCATATCATTTCAAAGGATGGGATAGCAGTGGATCTTGAGAATATAGAGGCCATTAAAGAATGGTCATCACCGAAGAATGTGACAGAGGTGAGATCATTCATGGGTCTTGCAGGTTACTACAATATATTTATTGAAGGATTCTCAAAGATTGAACATCCAATCACTTCCTTGCAAAGGAAGGGGGTGAAGTGTCAGTGGACACTGGATTGTGAAAGAAATTTCCAACACTTGAAACAATTATTGACAAGTTCTCCAATATTGAGGATCGTAGACCCAGAAGAAGACTTCATTGTATGCACTGATGCATGTAATGAAGTACTTGGTGGAGTCCTCAATCAAAATGGGTTTGTCACATGTTACAAATCAAGGAAGTTGAAGGATCATGAAATAAACTATGCCACTCGTGATTTGGAGTTGGCATCCATAGTGCATGCCTTGAGGAAATGAAGACACTACCTCATGGGAAAGAGGTTTGAGCTAAGAATAGACCACAATGGTTTGAAATATTTATTTGATCAGCCAAATCTAAATGCTAGAGAAAGCAGATGGTTGGAATTTCTAAGAGAATATGATTTTGATATAAAGCATATCAAAGGAAAGGAGAATAAAGTGGTTGATGCACTCAGCAGGAAGGTGCATGAGTTACATACTTTAGCCATTAGCATGTACCAAACTGATGTTAAAAGAAAAATTGTGGAGGCTGCTAATGCAGATTTGTAGTACAGAGAATTGGTAGCAATGCTACAGTAGGGGAAGATACTTCGGAAGGTGGATGCTTATAAGTTGGGAATAGATGGAATATTGTTGCACAAGAACAAGATTTTTGTTCCAAATATCCAGGACTTGAAATGTATGATTTTTCATGAAATGCATAATGTTCCTTATGCAGGGCACCCTAGATATCAAAAAAACGTGGCAGTGATCAAGAGCCATTACTTTTGGCCAGGTACGAAGAAATAGATCACCGAGTACATCGCTAGATGTATGGAATGCCAGAAAGTGAAAGATGAGAATAGACACCCAGCAGGGTTGTTGCAACCTTTAACCATTCCTGAATGGAAGTGGGAAGTGTTGACAATGGATTTTAATATGGGATTTCCTAGAATAGGCAAGTTGCATGATTCAATCATGGTGGTGGTGGACAAGCTTATGAAATATGCCCATTTTATTCCACTGAAAACTACGCACAAGGCATCAGAGGTTGCTGATATTTTCATGAAGGAAGTGGCATGATTGCACGGGATTCCTAAAACAATTGTGTTAGACAGAGACCCAAAATTCACCTTGAACTTCTGGAAAGGATTGTTCAAAGGATTCATAATGAATCTGAACTTTAGTACAACTTATCATCCTGAGTCTGATGGATAGACAAAAAGAGTGAACAGGGTGATAAAAGATACACTGAGAATGTATGTGATGGAAAAACCATCGAAATGGGAAGACTACATACACTTGGTAGAATTCACGTACAACAATGGGTATCAGGCATCATTAAAGATGAGCCCATTTGAAGCACTTTACGATAGAAAGTGAAATACTCCAGTGAGTTTGGATAATCTAGTTGATAGGACAGTAGTTGGGCTAGAGTTCCTCGGGGATATGGAGGACCAGATGATAAAAATTAAACAGAATTTAAAAGCTTCCCAAGATAGAAATAAAATTTATGTCGATAAGAATAGAACCCACAGAGAATTCAAAGTGGGTGATCAATTTTTCTTGAAAGTGAAAGCTAATAGGAGTTCCCTGAAGTTGAGAAACTGCGCCAAGTTAGCAGCTATATTTTGTGGGCCTTTTGAAATCCTGGAGAAGATTGGTCCAGTTGCTTATATGATTGCATTGCCTGCATCTATGTCTATTAATAATGTCTTCCATGTATCATTTCTAAAGAAATATATACCCGATGCTAATCATGTCATTGATTGGAATGTGATTTAGGTGGAGCAAGAAGGTTCTTTTCAAGTGCATTCGTTGCGCATTTTGGACCAAAAAGTTAAAAAGCTCTGGAACCGATCCATAGGGCTTGTAAAGGTTCAATGGACTTGGTATGTTCTCGAGAATTATACTTGGGAGCATGAATATGCAATGCGTATAGAATACCCGCATCGTTTTGAAGATTTTTGAAACTCTGTTATATATGGGTGTATGATGCACTGAGGACAATGCATAAATAAGGGGAGGGGATTGTAATATTCCTTGACCGAACCCAATTTCAAATGTATTATAAATATACTTAAGTTGGTGAGCTGTTTTGACCTCATTTGGTAATGCACATCATGTGGCATAGTGCACGCATGAACTACGCAGTAAAATGATGTAGTATGCACATCACAGGATACCACGTGCAGTAACTAAGGTGCGCGCAGTATGGAGTACAATGAACCTCGTGTATATCATATGTATTATAGGATGGTGAGCCGGTTACTATAAGTTGGGATGCTTATGTTTTGGTATTAGGCCAGAATGCCTAGATGTCAAGGGCCAATGCACCTACTTTGTACATGACTCATGATTAATATAAATACATCGTTGCGTGTAGACCAACCACGATAAAAGAGATGGGGGACTGAACTTCACTAGTTAGGGAAAGGGAGGGCCAAAAGTGAAGGGAATATTATATTGATATTCCTAAAACATAAAGTATGGATAATTATTTTATCCTAAGTCCTAAAGTTGGAGACAAGAGGACCAAAGTAACTTTTGATATGACAAGTGTCAATTTGGGGACATGTATTCATATCGTGGGGGACTTAACTCATTTTGGGTGATATTTTTCACGACGGGGGATTTTTCCAGATGAGAGCCTGACCATCATTATCACCATCACTTTCATGAAGAGTTCACAGTGATTCCCGTACACACTCATTTATCCAATCAATGATTCCATGACCATTTTCACTCACACATTCTGTTATCCTTGAGACGACCATTTCACCATTCTAGAACCTGTTCCCATATCTCCTTTTGGTTGGTGTACTCGGTTAGCTTGGAGTAGGATTGAAGAATCAGGTTGTGAGGCTCGTGAGAAGTTCTCTAAGCAAGAGAATTACTAGGGATTGATTCTTGAAGGTGATAAACTGCAGCTACAAAACTCTGATAATTCTGGTTTGGCCTGTTGCTGAATCCTTGGAAGGGAAGTGGGGTAGCCGAGGGACTGTTGAGGAGAGAAGGGGTAGACTTCCTTGGATGGGACAGGCATGTGGGTAATGAGAGGTTGTAGGTTGTTAGTTGAGTGAGCACCTAAGACGAAGTCTTTCCTATTGTCCTTGATCCTTAGTCTGGATAGGAGCCCCTTTACCCTAGGTGGAGTTCAGTCCCAGCTCGTGGGTGACTCACTATTGAGAGTGATGAATAGTGTAGTCTATGGTTGAGAGGTTCATGGATGGTTTGTAAGCAGTTGGTGATAGTCTTTCTAAGATAATTACCAATTGCATGATAAAATGATATGTTGTTTTGTTATTTACATGCCTATGTTATGTTTTTAGCATATATGTGACTATGATTGCTTGTGTGCTTATGGGTAATTTCCTATAAATGTTGCATATTTGTAGTTACTGTTATTTCCATATAAAAGTCATATGTTACAGAAAGAAAATTGTTGTTTATCTTTAAATATTCTGCAAGAATGTTGTATGTATATGTTGTAGTTGCATGTAGTAAAAAGAGTAAATATATGTGGCATAACTCAGTTGATTACTGAGAATGTTACCGACTGGTGTCAGAGCATGAGTGGTTTCTCTGGAGTGGTGCACTCTGGCCTGAGGTTGGCCAGGGGAACGTTACAATAAAGAATGAAGAACAAAAAATTAACATTAAGAACAACAAACCATAACACCAAATATTGTTAATAGAGTTCGCCAAAGTTGCCAACATCTCTAGGCCTTTGTCTCATGGGGGAATCTTTATTATTAATCTTCAATGATTCAAAAGTACATCAAAATTAAATTAATTGGATTACAAACTAGTCTGGTTGTGTTCTTCTCGATCTCAAGAATCCAACACAGTCGAAGACACTGAAAAAGGCTAAGCGTAGCTCCCATAATTGGCCTCCAAAGTTCACTTCCTCAATGGCTTCCCTACATAAAAATGGCTTGAACTTCAAAATTATTCATCAATATTATTTTTTAAACCTCCCATGGATTTCAAAAACACCTAGATTATATACATTTTCAATTCGGGGTCACATCCGAACCTCCTCCCAAAATATGGCCTTAAATCGGGCTCCAAATCCTCAGTGGCGCTTAGCCCCTAGTCTTATGCCCTTATTTCCACACTTGGTTACATGGAACGATACCATGAATTCTAGTTCCTTGGTCAACCAGCTATCCCTATTGACCAGGTGCTACATCCCCAAACTATGAACTAACTCAAGATTAAAATGATAATGTGCCACATGGTTTAATAAGAAACAAGGTAGCTCGATCAATCCGTCGGTTGGAGCGAAGTTGTTGTTTTGATGTGGAGGTCGGGTGGTTGAATCCCGCAGAGGATATAAATTTTTTTTGACCCATGTGTTATTGGCCTAACCTAGGGTTCCACGTGGCACCCTGTGATTAGGCCATTTGTGTCCTCTGGATTGGCCTCGTACACACAATCAATGCATAGTCACCCTATCCAGTCAGCTTGTCATACACCACATCATTTCCCTATCATCGTGCATAGTCAACACTGTACGCCATGTCACTGCCATGCGTCAACCTGTAAGTGGGCCATATTATCATATGGACTTCCATGTCATCATCTATACAATCCATGTGTCGAATTTGTACCATGTCAACTCAGCCCTGAAAAATGCCAAAAATTCCTGACACGTGTCATTCTCGAGTGATGCCACATTATCATGCTGACATCATCATGATGAAATCTACCATGTCATGATGATGTACTGTATATGTCATTATTACGGACTGTTGATTGTTGACTTTGACTTTGTTTTCCTGTTTAGGAAAAATTTCAGATCACGATAAGTTCCCCATACGGAGTCTATTTTTGAAAAAGAATATACTGCCAAAATTGACATGAAGAGTCGTACACGATGGCACTATTTTCATTTGAATCCAAAAACTTTGAATTTTGAGCCATTATGGATCCATTTTGGATCATTCCTCCCCACTAAGACCTTTTGGTCCTCCAAAAGGATATTAACCAGAAATTAAGTGCGGGATAGGCCTGCCCACTTGTTCTTTGTCTTTAAGCTTTGTCGTGTGCACCTGTCACATCACTATAAATTGCATAATAACCATGAAAAATTAAATCATATTGTTAGCCATTTGAACTCATTCACATCTTACTCAATCCACTACCATCCATGTAGAAAACATTAGCAACAATAATATCATAAATATGACTGAAAATGAACCAATATGTTTGATAGGCTGCACGACATTAACTTATCTTGAAGCAAAGTATGGTTGAACTCATATATTACAACCATTTTAATTTCATTCTTAAGATCATCCAATTTAGGTGTGACATTTTTTGTTGAATAAGCTTCCTTCCTTAATTGTTCCATTGTGACAAGAGATTGATTTTCTTTAATATGATGAGCATGCACAACCTATTCATTGCCTTTCTTAAATAAGTGATATTGATTGTGTTCCCTGTAGAATATTTCTTTGCAAACATATAAATAAGGGCTTCCTAAGACCATTCCACATTCATTTAGTGGTACCACATCACATGTTACCTCATCCACAAACTTTGATGAAATTGAAAACCTTAAAGTGCATTGCTTTGTTATGGGTAATTTATGATTGTTGGTTATCCATTTAAGTGAGTAAGGTTTATGATGTAACTTAGTTATCAATCCAATTTTTTTAACCACTTCCTCTGAAATTAAGCTAGATTGAGATCCATTATCTATCAATTTGTCAATGTTGGTGTGTTTCATAATGACTCTTATATGAAACAATTTACTTCTTGAATCAAAACCATCACCAATTTTACCTGTCAAACCAATTGCTATAATTTTAGACTCATCACCTGAATCTAACCCCAAGTCTGTTGGAAGTGCTACTACTGCAAATGTTTTCCTCTCTTTGAACCACTTCGATCTCTTATCTGGGTGCAAATGCCAGCAATGTTCATCATCGTGCTCTTATTTCTTGCAATGCTTGCAAGATAGATTCTCTTCCTTCACTGTCGTTGAATTTTCCTTCTTCCCGTTTCCCTTGCCTTTTACTTCTTTATTTGAATATGATTCCCATGATAAAATAACTCCAGTTTTTCCTGTTTCAATATATGTTTCTTGAACATAAACCTCATCAAGATTATTAGGTCGAAACATAAAAATAGTATTACAAATATAAGTAGGAAAACCTCCTATATACTTCATAAGAGTTTCTTGTGTAGTCAATGGAACATCTAACACCAAAGCCATCTTAATAAATTCATTGGAACATCTAACATCAAAGCCATCTTAATAAATTCATCATTATATTACTGCATTGATTGTCCTTTTCTTAACTTAAGACTTTTCCATTCAATTAAAGCCTTTTCCTTATATCCCAATGGATATAACTATTCACTAAGTGCGGAAATAAAATCATGCCATGATGGAAAAATCTTACCAACTTACTAAGTTCCATGTTGCATCTTACTTTGCCACTAGATGAGAGTTGTGGCTTCAATTCGAAGTGGTGCCAATCTGATTTTTGTTGCCTCATCTTTTATTTTCTGCAAATTACAATATACCTCCATATTTCTAACCCATTTATCAAGTTTCTCAGCAAAACAAATTTTACATCAGGTTTAGGTAATGGCATATCAGGCTTATGTTTATGAGAATGTTTTCTTACAGAAGTAGTATTTAAAATTGTACTTTAAGAAGAAGAAGAAGATGGAGATGAAGAAGGTGAAGGAGGAGGTTTTGGAGGGTCCTCTCCTTCTTCACTTTTTTCTTTCTTTGAAGATTCCCCTTGAATTGGTCTCTTCCATTCCAAGTAATCATCATACAACACTTTTACCATCTCCGACATGGTAAAGAAATTTCTTTGAAACTCTCTTTCATTTTGATAAAGTCCTTCTTCCAATGCCATATTCTCACTTTGAGATGTCCTCTTTCTTGATCCAATCTCAGTATCTCCTTCTACAATCTCTCCTTCACCACGACTTATCTTTTCCCTCGTAATCATGGATACTAAAAAACAACCAACTATCAACCTTCTTTGATAACACTTGATCCAAAAATGATCTTTTAAATACTTGGTTAAGTATTTTGCATGAGTTGATTTACCATTTATAAATTGAAGAGAAGAAGAAGATTTAATGAAAGAATGTTGCATACATCATAAGGAATGTTGAACATAAAATGAACATTAAGAACAACAAACCATAACGCCAAATATTGTTAACGGAGTTCGGAAAATTTACCTACATCTTCGAGCCTTTGTCTCTGTGGGGGAGCTTTCCTTATTAATATTCAATGCTTCAAAAGTACATCAAAAGTACATCAATTGGATAAAAAATTAGCCTGGTTGTGTTCTTCTCGATCTAAAGAATCTAACACAACTGAAACCACTAAAAAAGGGTGAGCTTAGCTCCTGGAATTGGCCTCCAAAGTTCACTTATTGAATGGATTCCTTGCATAAAAATGGATTGAACTTTACAATTCTTCATCATTCTGTTGTTCTGAACCATGGTTGTCAAAAAATCCTATTTTACATAGATTTTTAGTTGGGGGTCAAAACCCAACCTCCTCCCAAAATATGGCCTCAAATTGGGCACTAGATCCTCATTTTTTGGGCCTAAATCCATTAAAATCATGTTAATTAACAAAATAATCCAATAATAAAGTTGAAAACCCACATTTCTAAAAAAAATTGGCGTGCGCCCCTATGCTCTAGGCTCCTGGTCATATTGGCGTCATGTGGTCGTGTGTTGGTGCTATACCCTTAGTGATTAGACTATGGTTTTATGCACTTGGTTCCACACTTGGTTACATGGAATGATACCCTGCAATATAGCACCTTGGTCGGTGGGCTATCCCTGTCGATCAGGCACTACATCCCCAAACTCCACACTAACTCAATATTAAAACGATAACATGCCACACAGTTTAACAAGAAACAAGGAAGCCTGATCAGTATGTCGGTTGGAGCGAATTCATTGTTGTGATGTGGAGTTTGGGTGGTCTAATATCGTGGAGGATATAAAAAAAAATTGACCTAGGCATTATTGGCTTAATTTGGGGTGCCACGTGGCACCCTTTCATTGGCCTACGTGTCACCTCT
>ML788438.1:258671-288595 GCA_009831015.1 Picea engelmannii
ACAATTCACTTTGTCATCTTCAAAAATTCATTTCTCCTCAACCATGAGGATCCACGTGACGTGCCACATACCACTGGAAAGAGCATGATGTATACTATCCATCCATGGGTGTTGTATCTTCATTTTCATTTTCCTTCATGTCTGAATAACTTCATCAATCTTCTGGTCCAAAACCCATGACTAGGGTTGACATCAATGACAACAACCAATCTTCCAACAACAATCACCCTATCCATTCAACTTGTCGTACGCCATTTAACTAGCCTTTCATCTTGCATAGTCATCATTGTATGCTACATCACTACCACATGTCAACCTGGTAGTGGGCCATGCCATCGTATGGACTGACACATCAACGTCCGTAGAATCCATGTGTCGAGTTTGTATCATGCCAACTCAGCCTTGAAAATTCCAAATATGCCTGACACGTGTCATGCTCTAGTGATGCCATGTCATCATGTTGACATCATCATGATGTCATCTTCCATTTCATGATGATGTACTGCTGACGTTAGTAGTACAGACTGTTGACTATTGACTTTGAATTTTTTGTCAATTTGGGAAAAAATTTAGATTGTGATAACTTCGCCATACAAAGTCCATTTTCGAAAAAGAATATACTTCCAAAATCGACACAACGAGCCCTACGTGATGGGGCCATTTTTTTGTCCAAATACAATAACTTTGAATTTTGAGCCATTATGGATCCATCTTGGATCAATATTCCCTTGTGGACAGGTGAAATTTCCCTTGGATGAGAGACTTCTAATACCAATATAGAAAAACACAAGTGGACACTAACATCCCTTTGAATTTATTTTAACTAATCATAAAGAGAGAGAGGGAGAAAAGGTGTGATGCACCTAGTTTTGAAGTTTGTCCTTGCTGCTTCCAATCCGAGCTTGAAATCCAAACTCCTTAGCGCAACTTGATACCTACAATGCAACAGACAACAAAGAGAAACAAATAACTCCTACTCTACAATATTATATCAAACAAATTCATATACAAATATTGAAGGAACAATAGACAAGCACATGCAAGAATACACAAGAATTCATATACAAATGTACAACACTTATATACAATTATACAAATATATATCATATCATTTAATAAAATAAAGGATAAATTTTGGTATCATATATTTGTGTCTACAAGGTTTTGGAGTCTCCTTTCAACAGATATTCTACCTTTCTTGTAAAATAAAATGAACCTATAATATTCTATGAATTTTGAAAGATGGAGTAAAAATAGACATGTCTTCAAAGAAATTTACATGAGTATTTCTTTTGGAAATAAAAAAACATTTTGATAGGAAATACATTTGAAATCACATGCTTTCAACTCAAAGTCTAAGATATCACTAATGTAATGCTCCAAAACAGTTCTATGTAGGAGAATTTTTATAATAATATCCCAATATGACAAGTTAATAATGTCTGAAATAAGAGAGTTGAAATTTCCCCAATAAGATCTCAATGAAAATTACATGAACTAAAATAAACCACATCTACTTTTTAAAAGTAGGTGTTTTGCTCCTTTTGACCTGAAATGTTACAAGATGACTGAATATTTCTAGAGAAATAACTTCTAAGACCCAAATCTTCTTGTTATATATACATTAATGGAAGATTTGATGGAAATAAATAGAATGGAAGAAAAAGTAGGGAAAACATTTTAGCAGGCCAATTCACGAAATCTTGAAAGATAAAAATTTGCTTCTTCTAGACTCTTCCCTGATCTAGAAACTTCTGACTGGCCCTTTCTCTCTGATGGATCTTTCTCTTTCCTTTTAAAATATGTTTTTAAAACTTCTTCAAGTAGTTCGGGTTTTCCTCGTCCTGAAGTTTCCACATACATATTTTTTGGAGTAAGTCAATTTAATTAATTATTTATTGAAGTCTCATTAATGAATTTATGTCATTGAAATTTGTTCCTCCAAGTGGGACCCATTTCGTCTTTAATAAAATTTATTTAATAAACTTTTATTTCCAAATTTTCAAGTTGACCTCCTTTAAAAAAGTGGACCGTGTTTTAATTTTCTGATCATGATATTTGATCTCTTAGCCATGAAAACCATTCTAAACGTTATCCTCATCATCCCATCTTTCCAATGAGTCCTAAGTAAAATTTTGAGTTTTGAATCTCAATTTATAGCCTTGGGAAGTTGAGGTTCCAAAAAAATTTACTGGCAAATCATGGAAACATAGCTTATTTTTCTTTTAATTTCTTGGAGAATTATGGCCAAATTCATCCTGTAAAACATATTCCATTGTATTATTAATTGAATTAACTTCCCAACAAGGTATATGTTTCCCAAAATGGACACATGGATCTTGAGTTATGAACCTATAAAGGTCGTTGTTCAACAATCGTCCATCAAATTTGTGGATCATTCCTAGCCCTTCATTTTATTCCACCTCTTAAATCCCACATGCGTTGTGGTAAAGGAAATGTTGGTTTTTATGATGAAAAATATTCCATACTCTTCATGTGGAACAAAGGATATTATGGAGGTCGAGTCTTAGGAAAATTCATGACTTAATAAAATGTTTGAAGGATCGCTTACCCAATTGGCATCTATATCATTTCCCATGTCATCACTCAGTCAGATAAGATGCCATGTGTATCAATATTATTGGTTGCAACATGGCTTGGTATGATTGGTTTCCACGTGTCTCAATTATATAGGATGGATAGGTTGCCATGTGTTTCAACGTGATAGGAGGAATAAAACTTAGGAACAAAGTTAAGTATGGGATATGGACAAGAGGAGAGGAGGAATAGGGAATGAGAGAGAATCGGGATCGAATGTGAGGGGAATAAAGTGTGGATTGATAAGGGGTGTCATGGAACCATGGTTAGGAGAGGGATGAAGTGAGGAGAGGGAAGGGAAAAATGTTTAAGTATGGGAGAGTATGGGAGATGGAATGAGAGGGGAGGGATGATATGGAAATAAACTAAGTAATGAGAATGGATCGGTTGGACGTAGGGATGATTTTAGGGGCTAAATTTCGCTCATGGGATAATTTTCCATGGTTTTTCCCAAAAAAATATTCGTTATTCTAAAAATGATTCACCCAAATTCTATATGATAAAATTATTTTACCATAAAAATCGCCAAACTTTTATATAAACTATATAAAATCCTTAGAAATTTGAATAATTTTAAAAAAATATCGCCAAAAATTTATAGTTGGAATATGAAGGATTAGTAATATTCGTCAAGGTTTCTACATTTTAAAATAATTTTTCATCCTTAAAATCATCCCTGGTTGGACGGGTGTAGGGGTTGGTTGGACGGGTGTAGGGGTTGAAGTGGAGTGAAGAAAGAGGGAATGGGATATGGGGAACAAACTAAATAAAGATAATGGATCAGTCAGACGAGTGTACGGGTGGAGTGTAGGGAAGAGAGGGGGAAGGGAATGGAACAAAGTCTTTAAGTGAATTTCTAAGTGTTAAGATAATTTAAAAGTGTTAAGAAGAATGTGTGGATAAGATACTAAAAAAGTATGGATAAGCTATCAAAAAAAGTAGAAGGAAATATGAAGAAATTGTAAGAAATGGATAGAAGAGGAAGTATCAAGAAGTGAAAGTATTCCAAGAACTTCAAGTATTGAGAATGAGTACCAAGACTAAGTATTGAGGGTGAGTCCCAATAATGAGATTAAGTATAGGAGAGAAACATTAGTGCGGTGAAAAAAACTAGTTGTACAATTGCACATAAAGAAATTCTCTTTTAGATAACAACATGGATATATTGATCTTACAGACTCTGAATTTGAATATGTAAAATGTGTGACGATGTCGAGACTGAGGGATGCACCATGAGCTTACAATTGTTGAAAATTTCCTTCTTCTGATATCATTTTCTTTTATTATTCCAAAGAGAACAAAAATGAGATGACCAATTTTTTTATAAACACTCATTAGCCTATAAATAATCTGTACATTTACAACTCGGGGTTCATTATTGGGGTATTATGTTCCCATCCCCTTTATTTATACATTGTCCTTAGTGAATTATATACACAATGTACAAATAAGATTCCTCAAAAATATCCAAAAATATGTGGGTATTCCTCTCGTATGGCATCATTGTGCTCACACATTGCTTCATCAGGATCATAGCATGTCCACTGGACCTTTACCAGTCCTATTTCTCAATTTCATAACAACTTGACTTTCATGTCCAATATGCATACTGATTGAACTAGGAATTCATCTTCTTTCTCTAGTTTAATCACATAGAAATTAATTACACGATTAGCATTAGGAACATACTTTTTAAGAAAAGACATATGAAACACATTATGAATGCACATGTATGAAAACAATGCAAGCATGTATGAAACAATACCAATTCTTTACAGGATTTCAAATGGCCCACAATATCTTGCTTCCATATTTGGGTAGCTTTCCAATTTTAGCAAACTCTTCTTAGCTTTCACTTTTAAGAAGACATTCTCAACCTCTTTAATTTTTATGTGCATTATGCCTTTGTCTACATAAGTTTTCTTCATGTCCTAAGAAATAACTTTGGCCCAACCAATGCTTTGTCTCCTGGGTTTTCCTAGCTCATTGGCATGTTTCATTTTCTGCCATATAATGCTTCAAATGAGCTCATCTTTAAAGATGTTTGATACCCATTATTATAAGAAAACTCCACTAAATGTATATAATCTTCGCATTATGAATTCTTTTTCCATCACATACATACTCATAATATTCCCAATCTTTTCATTGACCCTGTCTATTTTCCGATCTAACTTTGGATGATATGTTATGCTATAATTCAGATTTGTCCCAAATCATTTAAATAATTCCTTCCAGAAATCTGATGTGATATTGGGATGATCCAAAGTATTTTTTCAGAATGATATGAAGGAATAAATATAAAATAGATATAAAAAATAAATACACAAAGATATGGAAATGAACAAAATAATATAGTAAATCTCAAACTCTATTAATGACTATCTGAAATAAAAAAGACTGTAAAATGCAAAAACACACAAGCTAGCTAGAATGGTGGTAGCTTATCTCTGAGAAGAGATGTGTCAACTAAGATCATTTGCAAGAATATGATTACAATGAGGATTTGAAGGAAATTTTAACATAAAATGTAAATGAGAAAACCCTAAACATCAAAAACCATAACCCTGGGGGATTAAACACCAAAAGGTGTGTGGGCCCCGATGGGGGTTGTTGATACGTCAACTTCCTAAGGGTGTAACTTTTGCATACGATCTTCATTTGGGATGCTCGATACATCATTGGAAAGTTACAAACAAAGAGTAAATATTTCATTCATCCTAATATCTGCCTATAGTTACATATTAGTAACTATCGAGCCCAAAAAATGTCATTTGTGGACTCAGAATGACCCCAAAAGTTTGGGACCTGAAAAACTCTAAAAAAATTGCTAAAATGGAAACTGGTCTTGAGATAGTGGAACAGGTGGGTGGCCACCAATATCCACATATATCATTCCTCCTCCCTTTGAAATAAATGGTATCCATTGCATCAAGTGCCTACATCAAATGAGGAAACTTATGTTGAATATGACTCATTGTGGGTCACTTTCTCTAATGGAGAAACTACCCTGCTTTGATGAACCGATGGAGTTTGATATTCTGTTGGTGGGTTTCCTTTGTCTTGGTGTCCATTATCCAATCAAATATTTCTTATTTTATGTAGGAAGGATTTATTTCTATAGAGACCAACTATTCAGTTGCATCCGAAGTGTCAAGGAGAGGTGGAAAATATGGTCGGAGTAGTTCCACATTAAATATCGAGTGCAAGCCAAGGAAAGGAGGAATACGTAATTCAAAATAATTCTCACCCATATACTTTTCTATGGTGTAAGGAACGTATTGTAGTGGGAAAAAGTTCTGATTGGGTCTTGTGGGGCACTCCTTCTTCAAATAAAAATAGGCCTTATCTCCCACCTAAAATTTGTGTGGTACCCAATGTTGATCATGGTGCTGCTTGTACTTGGCATTGGCTTTCTGAAAAATATCATGAAATTGTTGTTGGATGTGTTGAATGTTCTCAACAAAATTGGTTTCCCAATCAACCTTGATCTTAGCATGGGAGGACTCTTCCTGTGTGGCTACAATGAGCAGAGCTACGTTAATGGGGGCCAATGGTTGGAACCCCAAGAACACCTGAAAAGGGTTGTGGACAATAGAGTTGTGGAGGGATATATTGTAGTTATGTTGAATAGAAGGAAGGATTTCATCCCATGTGCATGGATCTTTATAATTATACATCCTCAGGATATGAACAATCATCATGTTGACTACCTATGTTTTTCCATCATTTTGTGGGTGGAAGGTAGTTGATTTGGTCAGCTTAGTGTCCATAACCAACTATAGGCTAGACCAAAATGTGCTCATGAAACTACTATCATGATTAGAGATAATAGTTTTTTGGAGCCCAAAATGAACCGAAACATGTGTGAAGAATATCTTGGCAGTGGCCTTTGCTATGATTCTCTTCTTGCAGGGTACCAAAATTGTCATCTTAGAGAATCAATCAACCACCACGAAGACACATTCATTCCCATGCTTAGTTGAAGGAAAATATAACATGTAGTCCATGGATATGGAATCCCAAGGCCTATCTAGAGTAGGAATATGGGTGTAAAGACCCTATTTCTTGATGGGGGCTTTGGAAATGGCACAGGCAGTGAAATATCTGATCTACTTGCGAACATATTTTTGAAGGTTCGACTAATAAAAATGATTTTACAGTATTACCACTATCGCTTCTACACCAAAATGTATTTCTTCCCGGCTGTAATGAGCTTCCCAGATCATCTTGGCACTCTCGCTTGAAGGAACACAAATATTTCTTAGATGGCATAATAATCCATCCTGGAGATGAAAGTCCAAAACTATTTTTCCTACGCTCAATGTATGATAGGAAGTAGTGAAGTGAGAGTAATTTTTGTATAATTGTGGCCATCCATATGTCTCATATCTAGAGGATTTAAGGATGGTGGTTAGCACTACCACCGGGGGATGACTAAGGCAATCTGTGACATGGTTTGTGTTACCCTTCTTGTACTTGATATTCAAGTGGAATTGTTGAAGGTACGTGGATCGCTTCTGATGGCAGTCATTCTGTAAATTTCCTTATGTATCCATGAATTGTAGAGGCCTGTGATCAATGTGGATGATCATTACCTTCCCTATAATGTAATTCTCCTACTGTCGACATGCATGAAAAATGGAGTATATATATTTTTCATAGTTGGTCTATCATTGAACAACCTCAAATAGATTTTCACTATGATAGGCTACCATATGCCCATGCTAAGTGAGGATTTCACATATAGAATACTACGAAATATCTATCTCAATATAAAATGGTTTTTCTAGGTTTGGCAGAATGAGGACTAGTGTTGAGCATAGGTGGAATATCACATCCTTGAATGCTCTCTGTTGGGGAGTAGACCACACAAACTTTTCCTTCATGCCACACTTTTTCATCTAGATTAGGGACCAAGCAATATGAGAGAACCCCAACACAAACCTAGCATAGAATTTGGTGAGGACAAAAGAAGTTGTAGAGCTCATTCATTGTCTTCTGGAATGGCCAATTGGGGATTACTTGGATATTGGTTGGATCGACATGTACACCTTGCTCATACACGATGTATATTGGATTCTCTACAAGCCAAAGGAACACTTCTCCAAATTAGCATATAACTTGCTTTGTCACAGGGTGCCCAATACCTGGTAAATATGATCCAAATATTCCTCCCAAGTTTTATTGAAGATTAAGATGTCATCCAAATATACAACGAAAAAGTAGTTTGTGAATGGTCGTAATATATCATCCATCATCTATATGAAATTGGACAGGGCGTTATTCAAGACGAAAGGAATGAACAACCACTCAAAGAGTCCTTCTTTAGACCTGATGTTTGTATTCCACAAATCAGTTTTCTCAATTGACACCTGGTGGTATCCTGACTTCAGATCGATCTTACTAAAAACTTGGCTCCCTTGAGATGATCGAGAAGATCATCAATCCAGGGAGTTAGGTATTGATTCTTGACTTTGATGTTTTTCAGGGATTTATAATCAATACAGAGTTTCCATGTCCCATCCTTCTTGTGTACTGGAACAATTGGGCTCCCACAAGGTGAGGATATTGATATGATGTGGCCCTTTAGAATTATCTCTTGGATCTGGTGTTTGATTTCTTTATTATCCATAATAAAATGCATGTATACAGGTCCATTAGGAAGAGGACCATCGTGTTTTATATCGATGTAGTGCTTTACCTGACAGTGCAAAAGAACCTTAGTAGGCAAGGTGAATATCTCTTTATACTCCTTTACTATTCTATCCACATGTTATTGCTAGGTAGAGAGACCCTATGTGATGGTTTTGGAAATAGTAGTGACCTTATATTCACCTTTCAATCAAACCATACAAAGAAAAAACCTCCCAGTATGAAAGACCACCTTTTTGTATAGCTTCACAAAGATCAAAGAGGTTGAAGTGTTTGTGACTGCCTATGGTACCCTGTCGAGTTTATCTCCCAAATTAATAATGACACGACGAGGCCTATATTGATACAAATCATGATCCTTCAACATACATGGTTGTCCTAGAAAAACATTACAAACTTTAATGTGGGTAACATCACATAATACCTCATCTTTTAAGGGTTTGATGTCATCATGTAGGAGACATTGTTGGATGACATGAATGTCCCATCCCTGGCTGAGCCAACTAATGGTGTATGGATGAGGATGTGATTTATTTTTCACGTTAAACCTATTAACAACATTTGTTGAGATCAATTTATTTTGGATACCACTGTCAACAATGAAGGGGAGTGGGGTTCCCTTCACCCACATCTGTGAGTGAAAAAGGTACTCCCCTTCTTTAGGCTCCTTTGGTTCATCTAGGTGAACTTTTGTGGTAGAAATGGTGACACTGGGTTCTACATCAATCATAATTATTCGTTTTTCTAGTTTTGAAATGGATTTTGAATCAACATCTAACCCTGGCACTTTCGTCTGAGCCAACAAGGAATGTTTGGAGAAGCATTCATCAGTATTGTGCCAAGGGATTTTGTGGAACTCAAACCATTTTCTAGTGTCCTTATTCGACTTCACATTACCCTTATTTTTTGGTGACTTGGGTTGGTTATCTTGTGGTTAGCCATCCTTTTCTCTATCATTTTCCCTAGGAGTTAGGGCCACCCTTACCATACTTTGGTTGTTGCATATTTGCAGACCTGAACTCCCTTTTGTTCTACTGCTTGAACTTTTTCTCGATTTTGGCATCATATCGGTAAGAGACTCCCTGTGAAGAGATGTATAGAAACTCCATTTCAGTTTGGATTCCTACTACTTGACCATTTTCTTGATTTTGACATCATATCGGTAAGTGTCTCCCAATGAAGAGATGTATAGAAACTCCATTTCCGTTTGGATGCAATTGGGTAGAGCCCCATGGTATTTTAGGACCAAATTTTGCTTGGAGTATTTGATACCTACTTTTTTGCACAAGATATGGAAATTATTGGTGAACTCTGACAATGTTTGACCCCTCTCTTGGTGCAGTGTGGTCCATCTCATGTATTGGTCATTGTAACTTCCAACAGGGTAATATTTTTCCTTGAGGGCATCAACAAAAGTCACCCAAGTGAGTCTTGGCCCAAAAATTATAGACTCATACTCAAAATGTTTCTCACAGTAAGTATCCCACCAATATATGACATGGGGAAGGGCCTTAAGGATAAAAACGGTGTTCTTTTGATTGTTGGAAAAAGTGTGGATGGAGAAATAACCCTCTAACAGATTTAACCATTTGTCCAAAGCGTCGAAGTATATCTAGCCTTCAAATAAAGGAATATCAAAGGTAAATTTTACCCTGAATGGCATCACACATCGGAAGTGACTATTGGTTTAAGGTGTCTTCATTGTTGTCGAAGGATCTAGGTGGAATTATCCATCATCTCGCTCCTCTGTCGTGTGAGGGATTCCTCAATCAATAGTTTGAAAGGATATCTTATCCTATCATACCTCTTTTCTTCCACGATGGAAGTTTTCTTTGACATGAAATAGTGGTTTTATACAATATAAAAAATCTCGAGACCCAACTCTCTATACCATGACCTCGTTAGGGACATTCACTAAGAACGACAAGGAGAAGACCGCTCTGATACAACTGATCTTGACTATTTTTGGGGAATGATATGAATGAATAAATATAATAGAAATATAACACATAAATACATAGAGGTATGTCAAGGAACATAGTAATATAGTAAATATCATATTCTATTAATGATAAACTGAAATACAAAAGACTGTAAAATGCAAAAACACACAAGCTAGATAGAATGATGGTAGCTTATCTCTAAGAAGAGATGTGTCAGATATGCTCATTCACAATAAGATGAGTACAGTGAAGCTCCAAAGGCCTTTTTAAAATAAAACATAAATGAGAAAAACATAAACATCCAAACCCTGACCCCGAGAGATGAAACACCAAAAGGTTTGTGGGCCCCAATAGGGGTAGTTGATACGTCAACTACCCCAGGGCGTAACTTTTCCATATGATCTTGGTTTGGGGTACTCAATACACCGTTGAAAAGGTATAAACGAGGATTACATATTTTTTCATCCTAGCATCTACCTTTGCCTACATGTTAGGCACTTCTAAGCCCCAAAAATGTCATTTACAACCTCAGAACGTCCCTAGAACTTCGGGAACCAAAAAAATGTAAAACAACTTCCAAAATGGAAATTGGTATTTGAGCCAGTGAAATAGGTGGGTGGACATCAATATCCACATGGATCATGGGATCTCTGTCAGAAACAATTTCCTAAGGCACACCATGTAGCCTGACAATTTCTCTCAAGTAAATCTTTTCAATGTTAGTTTCCTTCTATGTTAGATTCAATGGAATAAAATGAGAATATTTTGTTACCTTCTCAACCACAACCATGATGGAAACATTTTTCTTCACTATTATGGGCAGCTTGGTGATTAAATCAATTGCACAACTTCCCATTTCCATTTAGGAATGGGAAATAGTTTTAGAAATCTAGTTGGATGTCTGTTCTCATCCTTTACCTTGTGAAATTATAGACATCTGGCTATATAATCAACCACCTCTTTCGTCATAACTAGCTAAAAATATTATCTCTTGACAACAACAGTTTTTTTCCGGTAACCTCGATTCCCAACATAAGGCACATTATGCATTTATCACAGAGAAATATTTTTCATATCTTGTTATTTAAGCACATAGAATCTACCCTTGTACATTTGGATTTCGTCCTCTCTCAACTCATAATATTTAATTTTGTGTTGCAAATTACCTTGTCGTAATATTTCTATTGTTTGCATGTAGCGTTGATCTGATTTTTCATCTTCCAAAATTCTATCTTTCAAATTATATTTCTCCATGCTAATGGTTGTAGCATGCATCAACCACCTTGTTCTCTTTTCCTTTGATATGATTTATATCAAAGTCATAGTCAATGATAAATTCAATCCATCTGATTTGTCTAGCATTCAAATTTGGTTGTCCAAACAAATATTTTAGACCACTATGGTATGCCATCAACTCAAATGTTTTTCCCATAAGATAATGCCTCCATATATTTAATGCATGAACTATGGCTTCCAATTATAAATAATGTGTGACATAATGTCTCTCATGTTCTGTCATATTACTTGACACATAACATATCACATTCCCATTTTGGCTAAGGACTCCTCCAAGCCCTTCATCAAAACCATCAGTGCACAAAACAAAATATTCACTTGGATCAACAATGTTCAAGACTTGTGCACTTGTCAATAAATTATTCAAGTGTTGAAATCTTTCTTCTCATCTAGAGGTTTGTTGTAACCCTTGATATGTTTATGGCTAGGAAACTATACCAAATAATCCATTTATATTTGATTGGTTTTGATTAAGTTTATTTGTTCTAATAGAGTGTTTTATTGATTTACCTTAGGTTTTTATTACTAGTTTTTAATATTTAAAGATCAATACTTTGAGGGAACAATTTTTATGTTTCATACCAAAAAATATTTCAATTAGTGGAAGAATAATAAAGAGGAAAAAAATGAAAGTAAAATAATGTATCTTTGTTGATAAATATTATTTTACCCTTTGAGGTAGAAGAAATTTTATAGATTTTATATCTTAACTAAGAATAAAAAATGAACAGAAATGAACACTTTGTTTCTATTCAAAAGGCATAATTAATTAAGGAAAGGTCTCAATACTTTTAGTGTATCTGAGAAATATGTAACCTTTAACAATTCCTTAGCAGTTGCAATAGTAGTAGTTGTACTAAATTATCTCAATTGTAACATCAAATACATTATAGAAGAAATTATGAATATGGAAATGACGTGAGAAATGGGAATCACATAAACTAAAATATAGAAATATAGAATCACTCAAACCTTGCGAAATTTTATTAAAAATATAATTTTTTCCCGAGGAACAAAGCTCTCTTTCCATTGAGAATTTATTATATCTTTATACTAATTAGTTTGTAATAAAATGTGGTTATTCGATCCTATTTTCTATCCTTTCAAATACAAAAAAGATCTTTGAATCCTAAAAATATGAAGATCTATAAGACAATTGTTTGAACTCCTAATTTAATTTAACTATATTGATGACTCATTCAGTCAAAAACTAGATGAGAAGCTTCTAGGTTTTGCTTGATGTATAGCTAAATGACTCCATTTCCTTTATGCAATGTATAGCTCGATGTATTTCTCATATGTAGGAGGGATTGAAAAGAGGTTTTTGATTTTCCAGAGAAGATAGAAATCATCTATGACTATTTCCAAATGGTATTCCCTCTCAAATTATTGACCATTCATTCAAACCTTTCTTC
The DNA here is from genome assembly GCA_009831015.1 of Picea engelmannii. Classification (NCBI taxonomy): domain Eukaryota; kingdom Viridiplantae; phylum Streptophyta; class Pinopsida; order Pinales; family Pinaceae; genus Picea; species Picea engelmannii. Next base: position 271,579 of record ML788438.1, read on the forward strand.
ACTCTCTCTAATTATGAACAAAGTCTTTCTATAACTTTCAAAGGATAAACTCTTTCCTTTATCATCCCATGTTGAAGGAAATCCCATCTTTACTATATTTTGAAATTTGTTTTTGAATGAATCAATGTTTCTTTTCACCATTATACATTTATTCTGAGTTTTCTATAACAAATATATCCAAGTGAAAATATTTTCAGCCTCCATCACAATTATGGTTCTATCTTTAACACCTTTACTTTTTAGTAATTCATTGGAATTGGAATTTAGGAACCTGATAAATCTGGTAGCAACCTGAGGTCTAGATCCTAATTATTAGAATCCTTTCTTTATAGTGTCATCTGCTTGATCTGCCAATAGTATCTCATCATCAATTATTTTGAAGAAATCCTAAATCTTTCCAACTTCATTAATGATTTCATCCCAAATCATGTGTCTACCTCCTATTAGAGATGGTTATCCATACAACTTGTTCTTCATTTTCTACATGTATGTTAGCATCCATCTTAGATTTCAACTTCTAGTATTCTCCAATAGCTTTATCCTTATCCTTGATTTCTTCATTACGTGCTGAAAGTTTTTTCTTCAGCTTTTCAATTTCATCTCCCTTTAGGTTCAACTCTGTTAACACTCTTGATAATCCATCTTTTGGATCTTCTAATTATGTTACCTTTGATGAAGATGATCCCCCTTTTAGGATTTCAATATTCTTCTCATACAATTCAATCTGTCCTTCCATCTATATAATAGTTTTTAGGAGCTAATCATTTTTTGATTGGATAACCTTTAATTTTGTAGTTTGGACATATTCAATTCTAGGGATATTGAGATTTTTCTTCAATGCATGGATATTTGTATCCTTTTTTACATCAAGGCTTGCATAGATGTTGCATCTTGTGCATTAAATACTAGATCCATTACCCATTGTTGCAATTCTTCCACTCTTCTCTACTTAGTTGTATTAGCTAATTTTTCATTTTTCAGTTGATTTCTGATCTTTTGATTTATGGCTTGTAGTTTCTTTGATTCAATGAATGGATATAATTACATCTATGTTCAAAATCTCTCCAATTTGCCTATGAATATCCATTTTATATAGTGGTTGAACTCCATTGAGATCAATAGATATGCTTGTCACTCTATTTGGTTCTTTTGGTTCAAGCAGTGCTATGTTCAATATTCCCTTTTCGCATTCCACAAATAATAGATTCCTGGTACGAGATGTCTCGTGGTCAAAGATTTTAGGAATGATTTTTTGTTTAATATTTTCACCCATCTTCTTGGTAGCCATGAAATGATTAACATGATCAATCTGATTTGATTGATTTGTATCCAAAGACTCTTTTCCACTTTGACTTTCTACACTCTGAGTATTTGTTGATTCTGACACTTCTACCACTACAACAGGTTCTTTTATCATTGGTGTTATTTCTTCTTGTGATTCTTGATATTCCTCTTCATTAGTTACCTATGTCTTCTACCTTTTCTATGACCTTTCTTCCTCTATTTATGAGTTCTTTGAAGTTGATCCTGTAGTATTTCCTTTGTATGTATTCTCAAACTATTGGGGGGTCTCTATTACTGGAGACTTTAAAGGCTACGCTATCACTCTAACCTAGATTTTCAAAATCCCTTACACATCTTCCCATCTATTATGGTTTTCTAGTAGCTCGAATTGTTTCTTTTTCTAATCTTGATAAGGAACATATCCATGTGTAACTATGTTTGAAGATATTACAACATGAGGGTAATACATCCATTTTTATCCATGTTGGAAGCCCATGTTCTAGAGGATTTATTTTGCTACCTGCAAAGTTGTTCTAGTATTGACAATAAACGACCCAACTTCTTTTTTCAATTTAAAACTAGCTTTATACTTTTTTGATACAAAATGGATATTATCAAAGTCTTATCTCTTTATAATGTATTCCAATGCAAACATTATAGGATTCAAGAAAGTACGTAACATGAAAGGATGTAGTTCATAGACATATATCCTAATCTCTCTATGATTTTCAGAAATGTACCAGTCCGCTACTCTTTTGTCAGAACTCAACTATAATAGTTTCTTTCATTCTGGAAAAACTCTAGAGGGAATCTCATAATGTATAATCTGATAATATTTTGACATATACTAGTTAACATATTATGAAAATCCCTCATTCTAAATATTTTTCCTAACTAGAGAATTATAGTGAATGTCCAATGTTGGGTTACCAATTTTATCTTGAATTTTTAGTCCAAGATGTGAAAATTGAATAGCCTAGGAAAACAAGAATAGGTGAGCAATATTAGATTGATATACAAAACTCTTGAGAGTTTCAAACATTGACAGTTGATGATGTATCTTATTAGCTAAAACTTGGGCATAGTTGAATCTAATTAAGGGTTTTATTGTAAATGGAAAAATTGATAACATACACCCAAAAAAAAATTCATAAACTACTCGATCCTCATCATATCCTAAAATCATAGAAATAATGGAAATAATTTGGCTCATAATTTAAGGAAATAAGCTAGTTTCAATAATAACATCATCCACTTGGATACCATGGTTCTTGGATAAATAAGACTGTAAATGGAAATTTTCTCACGAGGTTTTAACTCTATGAAGAATTTGGCTAGTACAAGTCCATTTAGCATTTCAATGTTAGGGTGTAATGGCCATCTTAGGATTTCAGAAATTGATTTGGGAGTTATCTAAATAAGTACATACCCATTTGGAAACAATAATTTTCTTGGAATAAATGTAGTTTGAAGCACACCATACCAAAAAAATAGGATATAATACACTTGCGAAACCATAAATTTCACGAAATCGAATTTTGAGGCATCATAATGGTCAACTAAATCCCTAAAATTTTGGAGTGCTAACTAATGAATTTCAAATAAGTCAAATGACAGGGTTGGGTTGAAAATATATTTATCTCTTTCAACTAAATCCTCTTCGTCAACAATCAACAATTTTATGGCTTTGGTTGATGTTGATGGGTCCAAAAGGAATGTCAAGAAAGTAAGGGAGAACACCCAATGGAATGTCCCAATTAGACTCACTCTCATTTGGGATGACATTTAAGACTAGTATGTGGTCCTAGTTTCCACTCTAAATTTGCTATATAAATATGAATATGAGAACCAAAGGTTCTCAGATGAGTTAAAATATGAAAACTAAATTAAACGATGTTTCCTATTGTTATTATAACATGCAATCCTATACTAAACTAATCCTATCTTGATCAAGAGCAAACTAGAAAAGATTGAATATAACTAAAGATAATACCTCTTGAATTAGAAATAGTTCATAAATTTAAATGATAAGCGATTGCAATAATTTTATAAAAACCACTAACAATTAATTGTACAATGATTTTAATAACATTATAACTGCATTCAATTGAGTAAATTGTGATAACCCAAGTATATAGGAAAATTGCAGAAATAATTTATACAATAAAACTCACAATACTCAAATTAAGGATAAATGAATTAACAAAAGTCTCAAATACTTTCACCATAAATACAGGTTCATGGAATGTCTCTTGCTCTCTATTAATCTCTAATTAATAGTATCATCTTTCATTACAAAGGGAAACAGTCCTTATCTCATTACAACCATCTCTTTTTATAGCACATAAGGAGAGGGTTTTCATATTCAATAATTGTTATCATGTCAGATGTTAGATACATTTCTTCATTTCACATTCCCAATCAAGACTTTATAATGATTACAAAAATAATCAAAATGATGAAAAGCTGTTATAAACAATTAATTAGTTTTTGACAATTGCATTTTGTCCCTGAAGTCTTTCCACAATTTTAAGTCTTCCAATATGGTCTCTATTCTATTCAATTGTATCTTCTTAAGATTTACTTCACCATAATAGATAGGGTCTACCAATTCTTTCTTTAGGTCTTCTTATGTCTGATATATTAAGTGTTTAGTTGATAAGATTAGTTGATTTGACTTTATTATTCTTATTTCTTGTACTTCTCTATCAACCTCCTCTATGGATTCAATGTCCTTCATATTGAGGTTCCTTATATTCTCCACATCCTCTATTATCATATAATTTGACCCTTATTTTTCTAAATCTTTCAGGCTTTCCATCCTAAATTGTTTTAGCAGGTCATCTGATGTCCTACACAATATTTTGCAAGCTTGTTCAACTGTTTCTTGAGTGTTTTTTATATTATTGAGGATAGATTTCCTATTGTTGAGGAGTACCTAGTATTTGATCCTCTTCTTGGATGTATATAATAGTATGATGTTATGTGGGTTATCATAAACATATTTCTATTTGGAAATATAGTCATAGGAACTCTGTACCTTTTGGTACGTTTCTTTCACATTGTTCATTTGCATACCTAGCTTGAGGTGATCTAACCTATTCTTTTGAATTTTGTGTAATAAATAGAATAAGTTATTATTCACATTCCTGAGTTCTTCATTGGATCTGGTGGATTCTTCTTTAATTATATCCAATACAACATTTCCTTTCTTACTTTGTCCTAAAGTATTTTCCAGGAAATCATTTTCTTGTTGCAATTTCTGAATTTGGCCTTCAATGTTCTCATTATTTCTACTTATCTCCAATTGTTTCCCTTGGCGCCCTATTCCTTCTTGAGAATGTGTGGATTTAAACTAATATATTTCTTGTTTATGTAACTTTTGGTTTAATATAACCTTCTTCTCAAATTTTACACTCAATTCTCTTTATTGAAGTTGAAATTGGCTGTGCAATTATTCTTTGTGCAAGCATCATGCTATCATGGCCTCTTTCCTACACTCACTGGACACATTATCTTTGATGGTATTCATGGCAACATATAGATCATATACCCTTTGTTTTGACATGTCCAATCCTTCTTCTACTTCATATACTGACATCACATTTTCAACGGTGAAATCATTAAGGGTTGATGTTGCTTGTATTACATTTTGTTTAGGATCTAGCTCTGATTTCCACTTAATGTTTCTTTTAGACGAGTCTTGTCTTATGCCCGATCCTTATCTTTTTCTCTTTGTTGTTATTTTATCATTGGTTTCGGTCTTATGGATGTAATAGTAATTACCTACAAATACAACAACACATTCTATTCCAAGTCTTGGAGATGTGAATGAAACATTACCTTAAAGTGTTGCTAAAGGAGTACATTCTCTTAATGGAATTGTGACCATGTTTGTAATAGGATCTATCACTAAAGAATGTACAAATTATTCAGGTTCCTTTTCCTACAACTTGGATGTGTTTCTTTTCTTCTCTTCCTCTTGAGTAACTAATGAGGATTTTTCTTCATTGGCCTTCCTCTTTATCTCAAGCTCTTTATCTTCTTGATATTTGGCCTTTGTTTCTATGTTCTCTGTATTTTTACATTTTTCTTCTTTGAAAATTTTCCTCTGTCTTTTCCTTTTTTCCGTTTGTCCTATTTATTTTCATCTTCTACCTTTTTCCTCTTCTGATACTTCTCTTCAACTTCATCATATTTTCTTAACCTCTTTGCATAATTTTTCTTCTTATCCATTTTTTTGGCTTCCTGTTCCTCCTTATCCTACTAAAATAGTGTTTTAATTGTTCTTGTACCTGAAACCTAAAATATTTCTAGTAAGTTGTTTATTAACTGTGATTAAATGTACATAAATAAATGACAAATTTGTAATGGGGGACAAGATAGTTATGAATGTATTAAATTTAACATGTCCAAAGACAACATATTTAGCCGTCGAGTTTTATTTTCAAATGTGCCACAAATGTTTTCCATTGGATGGATGGATGCTTGAATGTTGACCATTGATCATAAGGTATTATTGGGAAAAATGTAGGATGAAAACCTAGTATGGACACCAGATTGACGAAACAACAAGATATTTTGTCTTATGATGGGTTTGAAGTCTAGATTGGCTGGTAATGAGGATAAATGTTCCCTATGTGCGATACATCACCTCTATTTTAATTTTTTTTTACCAAATCTATGTTGAGAAAGGTTAATCGAACCTGGGACCAACAAAGAGTTTAGTTTGCATGAAATTGTTAGGTGTTTAGTTGTCTTATGGTCACTATGACCAGATCATGATGCGTATCCCATTGTGGTAGCATGAACCGATAGATATCCAAAATTGTGGATCATTGATGTTTGATTTTGTTCCTCCAATTGATAATTAGGTGGGATGTGGGAAATCATATATTTTCAAAGTTTACAGAATGCAGGGGAGAGTACCAATATGCAATTTCCACTTTTGAGCTAGCATGTGTCATGTCGAGTGAAATATCAACACATTTGCATGTGTTTCCAAGTGGGAAATGTTGGGAATGCCAATTTACATAGGTGTCCTCCCATACCGGGTCAGGTGTTGTTGGGATATGAAAAATATGGAAGGGTCAATCGTTTGATGGCCAATGTCTCAATGTCTAGAGATTTTGAGATGACATCACCAAACCAATGGAAAGTATAAACGTGAGAGAATTGAAATGGTTCAGGTGATAATTTTGTGTTGATATGCTGACCATTGTTGAAAGATTGGTTGTTGTCATTGATGCCAACCCTAGTCATGGGTTTTGGACTGCAAGATTGATAAAGGTATTTGGACATGAAGGACAATGCACATGTATATACAACACCCATGAATGGATAGTATACATCATGTTGTTTCCAGTGGTATGTGACACACCACGTGGATCCTCATGGTTGAGGAGAAATGAATTTTTGAAGATGACAAAGTGAATTGAAGAAGGAAGTACATGTAGGCCCTGAAGATAATTAAAGAAAAAAATTACAAAATAAGAAAGTGTCAGGTCGGCCCTAATGTTAAAAGGAAGTGACATAAATGGAATAAATAAACATCATTATACATTAATTTGATACAAGTCGAATTTCAGAGGAAATAGGAAGTAAAAGAAGGTTGGATTTCAAGGGAGGATGAAGTCTTTTGGTGATGTGTTCTAAGGTATGTTATTTTCAGGTCATCTTACCATTTTTTCTATAATTTTTTTTCTAGAACGATTCAGATGGTAAAATCGCTATGGTATTGAGAAGACATATCAAGGTACGTCTGGTAAAACGTTCATCTCTTTATTCACTATAATTAGGGAGATACACTCTATGGAAGATAGGGTTTGTGACCAGTCTTGAAGCTAGTCAATAAACATGTGTTCTGGGTAAAATAGTCATAAATTATTCATAAAGAATCCAAATGAAGTGGGACCACTTCCATTGGAAAGAGTACATACTTTAGTTTCTTGTGTGTGAGTTTCAGAATTGGATGTTAAATATTGAGGACAGGGCATGCTGTACAAGTTGGGTCTTCTGAATAGACCAAAATTGAATAAAGTCTACCATTCTTTCTATAACCTCTTTTTGGGGAGGATTCAAGGAGTGAAAATTGGAGGAGTTTAAGAGAATACATTGAATAATATTATCTACAGGATCAGAGTACTCCAAGAATTGAAGAATTTCAGAAATTGAAGAAGTCTCAGGAAGCATTATCAGGTTCTATGTGATGATTGGTTGATGGTGATGATTTAATGTAAAGTTTTATTATCTCTCATATATTCTTCGGTGGTAGGAAGGGGAAAGGATGGAGAGTTCAAATCGCTCTTGATATTGGAGGATTGTATATTCCTCTTGGAGGTTTATCCCTCTCTATACATTTGGAATATGTAGCTACCTTTGGAATTCATTACTTCCCTTGAACAAAAACTATTGATTATTTTTTATATATTGTGCATGGTGTATTGTGGTGTATTGGTGTAACTCTTATACTATTGTTCATTACTCATTGGATATAATTGAATGGGTTAAGTATAACTTGAAAAAGGTTTTTAAATTGTACTTGATACTGATTCACCCCCCTCTTAGTATCAACAACCATGTCAATGCATTTTAGGTGTCCACGTGTGAATACTTGGTTGTGCCACATGTTATGTTGATTTGTCAGTTTAAAGGGGTGATTCATGACATAGAATCACTACCACATGTTGGTAAAGTAGCAACCAATGATAGGTCCCCCATATGTGTGTGTGTGTGTGTGTGTGTGTGGCACTTAGTCTAATATATAATGCACTTAGTCTAATATATAATGGTATCCTAGGATTACCAAATTAATTGTTAAAATTTAGATAAATGGTAAATGAATAATAAATAATAATAAAATAATTAAAACCTTGTAAAGGATACTTACAGGTAAGAAATTTTGTATACTTAGGAAAGGTTAATTGTTAGGTTTAACATATGGAAATTATAATTTTAAAAATCCTTAAATGAAATTTACATGTTAACAGATAAAATATCAACATGAAGGTGTGCAATTAACTAGTTGGAAGAATTAGTATTACAATGGTATTACATCAATTGTTATTATTATTATTATTATCATTATCATTATCATTATCATTATTATTATTATTATTATATTGTAATGGAATAGATTTTTAATGTGAAATGAAATAAAGGTACTTAGATTTTTTTAAATTTTATAAAGTTACTTAGTGCCCTAGTATCCCAATGGTTTAGTGCCCCACATTCATGGAACATAGTTATAGTGAGTTAAATTGGTACTCGGTACTCGATAACCAAACTTCTATATCTCTAGGATATTGGATCAGACATTGGAGAGTATAGACTAAGTTTAAGTGAGTTGTCAAGAGTCGATGGTACCAACATCTCGATACTCTACCGTAAGAGTTGATCATCCATGAAAAACATGATATCAATGATTTTGATCTATTTCACATAGATAAACTATTTTCAGGTTGACAAAGGAGACACCCATCAATATGAGCACATGGGTTTAAAGGGAGGACACGAGTCAACTTGTTTATTTATTTATTGTACTCATGTCAGGGTTCAAGTGTTGCTGAGTTTTATGGTATCCATGTATCTAAGTGGATTAATTAATATATGTTTATTAATTGGGATGATTGTCATTCATATCAACCCTTTAAGAAAGTCTGGTAGCAAATTACGGTAGCATGAAGGTTTGGGTAATGTACCCAAGTTTGTTTTATAGATAATGGTAAGAGTTTTGATATATTTGCAGGAAAGATAATTTTAGATGGATAGTACATGTCATGCAATTTCTAGTGGTATGTGGAACATCACATAGCTCCTCACGGTTAGAGAGTTATGGGCATGTGAAGTTGGAGAACCCTCATCGGTCATCTAGAAGCCCCAAAAGGTCAAAGTAATCAAAGTGGTTGAAAAGAAGAAATTATTTAAATAATAAAGTGAAGTGATGAGTGTATTATAAGTCAAAGTGGATACAAAAGAAATTATTTAAATAATAAATTTAATGGAGAAATTACTACGTGGACAAGTGGTTAGAAGTGGGTTAGCCCTAAAATAAGGAAAGTGGGTTAAGATGGTTAGAAGGTAATTTAAATAATAAAGTGAAGTGATGAGTGTACTATAAGTCAAAGTGGATACAAAATAAATTATTTAAATAATAAATTTAATGGAGAAATTACCAAGTGGACAAGTGGTTAGAAGTGGGTTATTCCTAAAATAAGAAAAGTGGGTTAAGATGGTTAAAAGGTCGCCTCTTGAGGAAGCTACATGAAAGTATAAATAAGAGGCAAGGGTCTCTCATTTTTAATCACACTTGAGCATATTGAATATATACAAGTGACTGAGGTAACCAAATAATATCTAAGTTGAATTTCAGAGGGAAGATGAAGTAAAGAAGGCCAAAATTCAAGGGAGAATAAATTCTTTTGATGATGCTTTCTCACTATTTTCAGGTATGTTATTTATAGGTCATCTCACCATTTTCACAATAACTTTTTTTATAGAATAACTCAGACCATGAAATTATGAGGTCGTTGAGGAAACATATCCAAGTAGCTATGATAAATATTTCATCTTGTGGGTTTTTTGTTTTTTGGAGTTACACTCCATGGAAAATAGGGTTTGTGGCTAGTCCTAAAACTAGTCTAAAACATGTGTTTCAGGTTAAAATGTCATAAATTATTAACAACGTATCCAAATTAAGTAGGCCAAATGTATTGGTTAGAGTACAGTTTGTAGTATTCAATGTAAAATTTTCAGATCCATACAACAACTATTTCGTGTGGAACATGCTCTACACGTTCACTCTCTAGAATAAACCAGAATTCAATAAGGTATGCCATTTTTTCTATAACTCATTTTTTGAGAGGCTCCAAGTAGTGAAACCTAGATGAATTAAATAAAAGACAATGAAGAACATCGTGTAGTATTTCCAGGTCTTTATTCATTACAGGTACATAGTTATTATTATTGCAAGTCAGGGTTGTTGACTAATCCAAAATTAGTCATGTGAGACTAAAGTAAAGTTTGATGAAAATGATAGTCTCTTGTTCTTAAATTTAAGGAAGGTTTGCAGGTATGTGATCATATACACCAGGTCTATTACAGATTTACAAATCAGATTTGGATGATGAAATTGATGAGGGATTTTGGTTGAGGTACATGTTGGGTACATGGTTGAAACAAGTAGTTGATGAGTTGGCACATACATGAGGTGTATAGTTGATGATGTTGGTACATATTGATGATTCATAGTTTATGTGTATTTTAGGCATGATTGGTACATATTTGGTGCATGTTTGATGCACTCATTGATAATACAAGTTGGTGCATGGTGTATGCACTTGTTTATGGTACATGTTGATTACATGTTGTTTGGACAGGTTATTGTGACAAGTTATTTGTACATGTTTGATGCATGGTTGATGCATTTGTTTATAGTACATGTTGAGGTACAGGGTGATGTATGGTACATGTTGGAATAGGTTATTAGTACAGGTTGTTACAGATTGATTACATGTTGATTGGTACAGGTTTACAACAATATATATCACAGTGATGGTGTGATAGTGGTTCCATCATTCTACCTCTACATCAGAGTAGTTGGACGGGGCAAGGATAGGTGGTTCTAGACACCTTCTAGTTGTAGCCAGAGAACATAGGGGGTCGTAGCCTCCTTCTGGTTATAGCCATAGAATTTGGGAGTTGGATCTTCCCTCATGTTGTAGCCTGAGAAAATAGGGGGTTGGAGCCTCCTTCCAGTTGCAGCTGGAAAAAAAAGAAAGTTGGTGCTTCCAATGAATGTAATTCTTAAATACATATAAGAAAAAGAATTTTTTGGTTTTCTCCCGCTTTGGGTTTCCACGTAAAAACATTGGTGTACTATGTATGTGTATGATTGCTCATTTGTTTATTGTTTATTTACTATGAAATTATTGGAAGATAATTCTACATTGATATAACACTTTCATTATATGGTTAACAAGGATTAAATTGCTCTATTACCGAGTCACCCCCCCTCTCAATAATCCAACAATTGGTATCAGAACAAGGTTCCTTTAAAAAATAGTTTAACCATTGGAAGAAGATCAAGGATTATTCTGAGAATGAAGTACCATTGTTCAAAGGTTAGAATTGTTTAAAGTATGAGATGTGGAGTGGAAGGACGAAAGTGTTTTTACAGGCACAGGGGTATTATATTTGTCTCTTAGTTGTTACATGATACAATAGTTCAAAAAGGGCAAAGACTGCAAACAAGAAGGAATTGAAGATGAATAAAAAAATAGCAATGGATTTGATCTCAGAAGGATTACCTAATCCGGTAAGAGAAAAGGTTGGTAAATGTTCATCAACTAAAGAAATTTGGGATAAGTTACATGATATATATTCTTCACCCATCACAGATTCATAGAATGCCAAAGAAGATGCAGGTACATATCAAGAAGAAATATGTTCACCATGTCAAACAGATTCAGAATATGAAGAGTACATAATCACCAGAGGTATGTTGTTTTTCTTTAATTGTGAAAAACATAGACATCTTGAAATAGAATTCCATGAAGGAAATGAGACAAAAAAACTAATTGAAAAGGAAGACAATTATGAAGCATAATTGATTAGTGATTTAGATGAACTAAGAGAAGAAAACAAGTCACTAAAGAAGGAATTGATTAAACAAAAGGAAAGTGTTCACATTTTTTAAGAATCCCAACAGGTCATCGAGAACTTAAGAACTTTGCTAGAAGAAGCTAGAAAGATCAAAGAAAATATTGAGTATCAAAATTAGTATTTGGAAGCCAACATAGAATCACATAAGTTAGAAGTAGAAATGGGAGAGAATATATTGGTAGATCATCTTTAGGAAATAATTAACGATCTAAACCAACTTGAGGTAGAGTTTGGTCAAGAACAGAAAGGACTTGCAAAAGAAATAATCACATTAAAAATTCATCTTGAAGAAGCGAAAAGAACAGAGGAAGTCACGAACTCTCAAATAATGAAGAAATAAGAAGAGGTTGAGAAGCTTGAAGAAGAAGATGTCACATTGAGAAGTAAAATCGTCAATCTCAACAAGAACGTTGAAGAGACAGAAACATCCACATCAGTTAAGAGAATGAACATAAGCACTCTAGGTTGCTAGAAAAGAAGAATAAAGAAAATAAAATGAGCTATGCAGAAGTAGTCAAAGGAAGGAATCATGGTCAACCAGAATATAAGAAAACTATTGAAGATACATATTCAAGAAGACTATCGATGTTCAAGCCACAAAGAAGCTTCAATCATGATAATGATCAGTCAAGGCATAAATTCATAAGGACTACACCACAAAGAATATCATTCACTCCCAAGTATGCAAATTTCTTTTATGGTTGTTGTTTTTATTATACTAATTTTGGACATAAGGTTGCATATTGCAGAGATTATAAAAGAAATGTTCAAGGAAGAAGTGTGTATGTGACCCCACGCAACATTGAATGTTACAAATGTCATAACTATGGACACATAGCTAGTGATTGTAGAAGCATGATTGATACTTCCATGAAATAGAACATTGATATCAGATATAAGAACGTATGGATAAGAAAACAAAAAAAATAGGTGAAGAAATACCAGGTCCCAGAGATAACAATATTGGGAATGAAACGATATGAAGAAAATTCTACAGAAAAAGACGTCAGATACAAAAAGGTTTGGAAAATAACTGAAAGAAAAGAAGGACAGGTAAATAAGGAATAGGTTCAAGAGATTGTATTTTCAGGAATTATAGTGAAGGATGAATCCACAAACAGAAAGAAAGAATTTAGAGCTCATAGAGATGATGAATCTACCAATGAATATGATGATGAATACGCATTAGAGCATGAATTGTTCTGAGCCATCCGACTTAGAGACTCCTAGGTAATATGAATCTTAGACAGGGGAAGTCTATGCGATAGCTGTGACAGACCAAATAACCATACTTCAAGCAACTTACAGAGTTTGAGTAGACACATCCAAAGAAGTCAGTTAATAGAAGTACAGCTTGATAAATTAATCAGTTGTAGTAGTGAAGACCTCATGATATTATAGTGATAAATGGGTCATCATTATGGACAATTGTGCAGTAGATTCCTAGACAGTATGGACAAAGATGGATTCATAAGAACACTTAGTATGTTTGGACACATATATGACAGTGGATGAGAGAATTGATTCATATATTGGCTCAGAGAGTGGTTTAGAAAAGGAAGTGCAGACAACAACCTCTACATCAAGGTAGCTCAAGATGGTATTTTATTAATTGAAGTTTATGTTGATGATATTATTTTTGGAAGTACTAATGACAAGTTAGGACAAAAATTTGCAAAGGATATGCATAATGAATTTGAAATTTCATTACTAGGAGAACTATCCTTCTTTCTGGGTCTTTAGATACATCAAATAAACTGAGAAATTTTTATTTTTCAAACTAAGTATATCAGAGAAATGCTAAAGATGTTAGGAATGGAAGATTGCAAACCAGTTACCACTCCTATGCAAACAAATTGCAAGTTGAGAAAAGATGATGATTCAAAGTCTACAAACCAGAGGAAATACAGGTCAATGATTGCTAGCTTACTATATGTGACAACATCTAGACCATATGTAATGTAGGCAGTTGGAAAGGTGGCACGATTTCAAGCATCACCAAAGGAATCACATGTCTTAGCAGTAAAGAGGATTTTCAGATATCTCAAAGGACCATAAGAGTTTGGATTATGGTATCCAAAAGGAAAGGATCTATCACTTATTTCCTACACAGATGCAGATTGGGATGGTTGCATTGATGACCAATGGATCACCAATGGAGAAACGTTCTACTTGGGTGAGTGTTTAGTATCTTGGCTAAGCAAGAAACAATCATCAACATCTTTATCTACAGTCAAAGTAGAGTATATTGCAGCAACACGATGTTGTACTCAGGTTCTATGGATGAAACAAACTTTGATAGATATACAGGTTGAGGATTATGAGCCCATTCTAATCTATTGTGATAATACAAGTGTCATCAGTATCTCAAAGAACTGGGTGATGCACTCCAAGAAGAAGCACATTCCAATAAAGTATCACTTTCTACGGAAACATGTTGTAGAGAAGAACATCATAGTTGAGTATGTGGGCACAAAAGAACAAGTGGCGGACATCTTTACAAAACTGTTTCCAAGGGAATCCTTTGAGTATCTTTGCCAGAGACTTGGAGTAATTTCTACTACAAAATGAATGTTATTGAATGATTATCGTATATGTCTTATATTTACATGAGGAAGCACCATAAAGAGGATAGTTCAGGTTGGGAGATCATTTTCAAGAAGAGTTCAGTCAGGGGGAGTAGCCCTGGATGGAAATATACCTTTTCCATTGATGACAAAGTGGGAGAGATTTATCAAATGCAAAGGTAAATGCATGGAGAAATAACACAGAGGCAGAGTTCTAGGGGGAGTGATGGTCACATGAGGAGCATGAGTGATATGAATTTATTATTGCATCAGAGTGTTTCCATGAATGCCAAAGGGGGGTATTTTTAATTAATTGGGTTGGTTTTAATTTATGTCAACCCTTGAAGAAAGTCTGATATAGAAAATTCTGGTAGCACAAAGGTTTGGGTAATGGACCCAAGTTTTTTTAATGGATAATGGTATGAGTTTTGATAGATTTGCAAGAAATACTATTCTATATGGATAGCACATGGCATACCATTTCCAGTGGTATGCGCAATTTCACATAAATCCTCAAGGTTAGAGAGTTATGTCCATGTGAAGTTGGAGAATCCTCGTGAGTCATATAGAAGCCCCAAAAGGTCAAAGTAGTCAAAGTGGTTGCAAAGAAGAAATTATTTAAATAATAAAGTGAAGTGATGAGTGTACTATAATTCAAAGTGGATTCAAAATAAATAATTTAAATAATAAAGTTAATGGAGAAATTACTCTGTGGACAAGTGGTTAGAAGTGGGTTAGCCCTAAAATAAGGAACGTGGGTTAACATGGTTAGTAGGTAATTTAAATAATAAAGTGAAGTGATGAGTGTACTATAAGTCAAAGTGGATACAAAATAAATTATTTAAATCATATATTTAATGGAGAAATTACTAAGTGGACAAGTGGTTAGAAGTGGGTTAGCCCTAAAATAAGGAAAGTGGGTTAAGATGGCTAGAAGGTAACCCCTTGAGGAAGCTACATGAAAGTATAAATAAGAGGCAAGGGTCTCTCATTTTTAATCACACTTGAGCATATTGAATATATACAAGTGTCTGAGGTAATCGAAGGATATCTAAGCCAAATTTCATAGGGAAGATGAAGTAACTAAGGCCAAAATTCAAGGGAGGATAATTTTTTTTGATGATGCTTTCTAAGGTATGTTATTTACAGGTCATCTCACCATTTTCGCAATAACGTTTTTTATATAATGATTCAGACAGTGAAATTGGGAGGCCATTGAGGAAATATATCCAAGACGTTGTGATAACAATTTCATCTTGTGGGTAATTATATTTTTGGAGTTACACTCCATGGAAAATAGGATTTGTGGCTAGTCGTGGAATTAGTATAAAAAAGGTGTTTCGAGTAAAAATGACATAACTTCTTCATAATCAATCCAAATTTAGTAAGATCAAATGAGTTGGTCAGATTACAATCTGTAGCATTATTTGTACAATTTTCAGATCCATACAACAAATATTATGTGTGCGACACACTCTACAAGTTCAATCTCTAGAATAAGTGAGAATTCAATAAGCTATGCCATTTTTTTCTATAACTCCTTTTCTGAGAGGATCCAAGTAGTGAAACCTAGAGGAATTGCATAAAAGAACCTAAAGAACATTGTGTAATATTTTCATATCTTTATTCATTACGGGTACATAGTTATGATTATTACAAGTTAGGGTTGTTGACTAATCCAAAATTAGTCACGTGAGACTAAAATAAAGTTTGATGAAAATGTTAGTCTCTTGTTGTTAAAGTTAATGAAGGTTTAAAGGTATGTGATCGTATACAACAAGTCTATTATAGAGTTACAAAACTGATTTGGATGATGAAATTGATGAGGGATTTTGGTTGAGGTACATGTTGGGTACATGGTTGAGACAAGTAGTTGATGAGTTGGTACATGATGTTCGCACATCTTGATGAGTCAAATTTTATGTGTATTTGATTCATTATTGGTACATATTTGATGCATGGTTGATGCACTTGTTTATGGTATAGGTTGAGGTACAGGCTGGTGCATGGTTGATGCACTTGTTTATGGTATAGGTTGATTATAGGTTGATTGGACAGGTTATTGTGACACGTTATTTGTATAGGTTTGATGCATGGTCGATGCATTTGTTTATGGTACATGTTGGGTATAGGTTTATGTATGGTACATCTTGGCACATGTTATTGGTATAGGTTGTTACAAGTTTATTACAGGTTTATTGGTACATTTTTACAATAGTATATCTCATAGTGATAGTGTGACAATTGTTCCATCATTCTACTTATACGTCAGGGAGGTTGGACGAGGCAAGGAAAGGTGGTTGTATCCACCTTCCGATTGTAGCTGAAGAACATAGGGGGTTGTATCCTCCTTCTATTTTTAGCTAGAGAATTGGGGAGTTGGAGCTTCCCTCAGGTTGTAGCCTAAGAAACTAGAGGGTTGGAGCCTCCTTCCAGTTTCATATGGAAAACAAAGGAAGTTGGTGCTTCCAATGAATGTGATTCTTAAAGCCATATAAGAAAAA
>ML788438.1:288708-299842 GCA_009831015.1 Picea engelmannii
CTCTCAGTAATCCAACCATATAGTTAACTATTGGCTTTTGATATGTTTAAGTAATGGGTGATTTTTGATGGAACTTTATTTACTTTTATTATGAGATTTCAAGATTTTCAATGATAGATATCTACAATGGTGAATATATAGTTGTAACTAGAGATGTTAATGGGAAATATTAAATTATAATTATATCTTATTATCGCAATTTTATTTTCTTTTTTTATCATTGTAACAATGAAATAAATATTGTTTAAAGTTATTTTAATGTATTGACATTTAAAGTGTCAAAAAATTTATTTGTGGGGGGCTAGCACCGATTTAGAATTTCAATTCAAAGGGTTGTCCACAATTACCATGAGCCAACATGTTTCTCTCTACTTAGATCATGTGATGAAATTGCGGGGGGTATATGGTTGAGAAGCATTTCCCAAGTTTCCTGTGCGTAATAGATCTGAACTGTATATTTATTTATCTAGAAAATAAGTATAGAGAATGCTAGTTAACGACCTGCATACTTTGGTGGATAGAAATCAAATGAAGGTTTGAAATTTATTCGAAGCCTAATCCAATGGGTGTTGAGTTTCATGTCTCATACTCAGATCCAAGTGAATCAAGAAGTGTCTAGCGAAAGGGAACTTAGTCGAAATTTTTGGTGGTATTGAGCCAAGTACATGAACCCATTGTGTGGAATTTTTTTCAAAGGATGTAGGATAGATTTAAAGATGTATTAATCAAGTTAAGTGTGAATGAGATGGAGATATGAAAACATGATAGTACAAATGAGATTAACCAAGGAATCATATCAACGGTTTTCATGCATGTTGGATATCTGATATCGCTAAATGGAGGAGAACTACATAGTTGAAGCACAAATGGGCCAATGGCCCAATGGTCCTTGAAGAATCTGGCCTTCCAATTCACTTCCAGAACAATGGACGATAGCTTCATTGGGGATTATAACATTCCTGAGCCTTAAATACAATGGGACCCATGGAATACGGTATATTGGATTGGGAGAAATGACATATGGACAAAGATTTGAAGGTGCAGAGATATGATATCCCCGTGATCGGCTGAACACAAGAACGTCTGATCTGATGATTGTGATGCATAACTATCATTGGTTAAGATCTATTGCGTAGGGGAAACTAGGAAAAAGGTTATCAATGAGCTACTCCCAACAATTTCATCACCTATTCTAAAGAGAGAAACACATGTTGGATTGTGGTAATTGTGGGAAACCCTATGCATTGGGATTATAAATGGGAGTAAGGCCCCTACAAATGTACTCATTTTGAACATAATATTCACACACATAGATATGTGAGGTAGCAACAAGCCCCTTAAGATAGATTGATGGCAGAGATTAATCAAGGTGCTAGATCAATGACTATCATGCATGTCACATATCGGATGTCAGGAAATGGAGGACCAATACATAATTGAAGTCCCCGTGGGTCGATGGCCTAGTGGTACTTAAAGAATTTTTTCTTCCAATTCAGTGCCAAATCAATGCACAAGATCTTCGTTGTGACTTATTACATAACAGATCCTTAATGAAAATTGGACACATGGCGTACGCCATACTAGATTGTGTCAAATGATTTATGGAAAAAGAGGTGAAGTCGCAAGGGTTTGATAGCCTGGTGACTGGGTGAACAAGGTAATAGATCTAATGAATGTGATGTATCTAGGGGTGATCATATGACTAATGTATCTCTTATTTGTTATATGAATGGAATCATATATATGATAAATATTAAATCAGGGACGACACCTCACAGATCCTGTGCTTCTTGAGTGTAGTGTATGTTTTAGTGAGATTAAATCAATGGATGATATCTCTCTAAGATCCAGATTCTATGCCTATTATTCATTAAATTCTCATTGACTATTTTGGTACCTAGGTGGTCCCAATGAATGTAGATTGATGGTCCATATCTAACATAGATTCAATCCAACTGATACCAAACCATTATGAAGATCTACATGCATGATATCAACAAATATGATCTATTGTAGATAGATAAACTGATTGCAGGTTGACAAAGGTGACCCCCGACAATTTGAGCACATGTATTTAAAGGGAGGACATGAGTTGGCTTATTTATTTATATAGGGAACTCATGTCAGAATTCAGGTGTCGTTGAGTTTTATGGTATTCATGTATCTCAACGCATCAATAACTATAGTTAACTATTGTCTTTTAATATGCTTAAGTAAAAATAATGAGTGATTTGTTGAAATTGTATTTATTTTTATAAAGAGCATTCAAGATTTTTAGTGATAGATATGTTTAATGGTAAATACATAGATGTAATTAGATATGTTAATGGTAAATATAAAATTATAATTCAATCGCATTATCACAATTTTTTATTTATTTATTATTATTATAATAATGAAATAAATAATGTTTATAGTGATTTTAATGTATTGACATTTAAAGTGTGAAAATTATTATTTGCAGGGGGTTAGTAGCAATTTATAATTTCAATGCAAAGACTTGTCCAAAATTACCACAAGCCAACATATTTATCTTTATTTAGATCATGTGATGAAATTGTGGGGGGTAGATAATTGTTAACCATTGCCCAATTTTCCTATGTGCAATAGATATGAACTGTAGATTTACTTATTTAGAAAATAAGTATAGAGATTATTGGTTAACGAGTTATGTGCTTTGGTTGATAGAAATCAAATGAAGGGTCAACATTTATTCCATTCCTAATCCAACAGGTGATGATTTTCATGGATCATAATCATATCCAAGAGAATCGAGAAGTGTCTAGAAGAAGGGAACTCAGTCAGAATTCTTGGAGGTATTGAGCCAAGTCCATGAACCCATTGTGTGGAAAAAATTGTTAAGGGATGCATGATAGAGTTAAAGATGAATTAATCAAGGTATGTGTGAATGAGATGGAGATATGAAAGTGTGGTAATACGAATGAGATTAACCAAGGCATCAAATCGATGGTTATCATGCATGTCAGATATTGGATATCGTGAAATGGAGCAGTACATAGTTTAAGCCCTAGTGGGTTGATGGCCTAGTCTTCCTTGAAGAATTTAGCCCTCCAATTAAATGGAATACTAAAGTATGAAATTGAAACTGGGGAACAATGAGTGTGAGGTCTGAAGTGATAAAAATTATCTGAGGTACAATGAATTGGATGATGAGACATGCTAGAAAATTCTTCTAAAAGAAAACTACAAATTCCAAAATTCTTAAGGGTGGTAGGGAGGAACAAGGAATGATATTGGTGTCCTGTGTAGATTGACACCTTCGACTACTACAAGGTAAAGGTATGTTTGAAGGTATGTCTAACTTCTCTCTGAATTTTTATTTATGTGAACATTGTGTATATGGGAAGCAAAATCAAGTAAGATTCCCATCTAGTGCAACGAGGGCAGTAGGAATTTTACAGCTAGTTCACAATGATGTTTTTGGACCTGTCTCATTCCCATCATTGGGAAAATATGTGTACTATGCCTCATTTATAGATTAATTCTCAAGGAATACTTCAATATATTTCCTCTGGAAGAAATATGAAGTCTTGGACAGTTTTAAAGAGTTTAAGGCTCTTGTTGACAATCAAACAGAGAAAATAATTAAGGTGTTGAGGATAGAAAATGGAAGAGAGTTATGTGGGAATGAATTTGAAGAATTATGGAAGAAGTTCGATATACCAAGGTATAATACTACTCTTTATACACCTAAGTAGAATGGAGTTGCAGAAAGGATGAAGAAGACAATGATGGAAAAAGCAAGGTGCATGCTCAGTGGTGTCATGTTATGGAAAGAATTATGGGTAGAGGAAGTGAGTACTACATGTTACCTGGTCAAAAGATCACCCTCATCATTGTTGGATAACAAGACTCCACAAGAGGTATGGACTGGTAATAAACATTCTCTCACAAATATCGAGGTATTTGGTTGTGATGCATATGTTCATGTTCCAAAGGAAAACAAGAGTAAAGTAGATAAGAAGGATGAAAAGTGTATCTTTATTGGATATAAATATTCTCTCAAAGGTTATAGGATTCGGAACCCAAAAACTAAGAAGGTAGTGTATAGTCGAGATGTGTTATTTAGAGAAATGAAGGATGTTGTTAAACAAGAAGTCCTACCATGTAAGGAACAACCAAAAAAAATAGAGTTTGATTTAAAGGATGATGAATCAAACTCTACAAAATAATAGGAATCAGAAGAAGAAGATCCTCATACTTCGGTATTGAGGAGATCGATTCGAGAAAGAAGTCTACCAGAAAGGTATACTCCATATGATTTCCATTCAATTTTTTCTTTGTCTATTACTGGTGATGATCCTAGATCTGTCAAGGAGGCAGTGGATTCATAGGATGAAAATCTATGGAAAAAGGCCATGGACGAAGAAATGGTAGCCTTGGATAAGAATGAGGCTTGGGATCTAGTGGAGTTTTTGACTGGAAGAAATCCCATTGGTAGAAAATGGATATTTAAAAGGAAGCTAAATGCAGAAGTAAACATGGAGAAATACAAAGCTCGGTTAGTAGCAAAGGATTATTCCTAGGTTGAGGGAATTGATTTTGGTTAGATTTTTTCTCATGTTTCCAAGTTAACCTCTATAAGATTCATGTTATATGTTTTTGTTGCATTTGATTTTGATGTAGAACAAATGGATGTGAAGAAAACATTCCTACATGGGGATCTGGAAGAAGAAATCTATATGAAGCAGCTAGAAGAATTTTTTGTGAAGGGAAAGAAGGAGTTGGTATGCAAGATGAAAAAGTCCCTGTATGGTTTAAAACAATCACCAAGGATGTGGTATCAAAAATTTGATACTTATATGTTGGGAATTGGTTTCACAAGAAGCAAAGAGGATCATTGTGTGTATTTTAAATTATTTGGTGATCATTTTATTTATTTGGTCTTGTATGTGGATGGCATGTTGCTGATTGGAAATAACAAGGAGATTATCCAGGATGTTAAAACTCAGTTGTCCTCTAAATTTTACATTAAGGATCTCGATGCTTCAAATTTCATTTTGGCAATGGAAATTAAAAGAGATCGAAAAAAGAGGAAACTATGGTTAAATCAAAGAAAATATGTCGAGACAATATTGCAAAGGTTTAATATGAAAGTATGTAAACGGGTCAAGGTTCCTATTCCTGTTGGTGTAAATTTATCTATGGATCAGTGTCCCAAGACACTAGAAGAGGAGGAGGACATGTCTCATGTTCCATATGCGAGTGCAGTTGGCAATTTGATGCATGCAATGGTTTTTACTAGACCGAACATTGCACATGCAGTGGGAGTTTTGAGAAGGTATATTGTAACATCCCGCTCTGGCGCACTGAGAAAACTTAATATTTGAGGACACTTGCTCGCAAGTGATCTGGACTTTTATGATATTAGACCATTTATACTTGATTATGATGTGATTGACAGATGACTTGATGTGTTACTATTTGATGTCGACAGATTCTATTGAATCAGTTTTATTGAGTGTGCAAGGTTTATGACCTTGAGGATGCAGAGGCATCGGTAGAATCCCCTTGGACTCCGGACTGAGTCAGGGAGTGTGCTTTTGGGTTGATATGTTTATTATGATGTTTCATTTGATTTGATGATTTGAGGTTGACATTTCTGACATGATTTTTGATGATGCAGGCTGATGATAGCTTGCCGACCAGACTCACATATGGAGTAAAGGGGCCACACACGATTTGCAGAGGGGTGGACAACAGCCCTGTCACCGCCTTCTAGCACTCCCTTCGTGGCCCGAACTATAGGTTAATGATTACCTAGTTCAAGAGGATCCACGATACCATGAGGGCAGACTCCGACAGTCGCTCACGATGATTCTAAGGGGCGCGCAATAAGGCGGGGACCTTATTCCTTAGAACCCTTAGTCTCCCACAAGTTCACCTAGCGGAGTTTTGACTCCAGGGGTTATAGATGTCTACCAATCAGTCCAGTTGGTGAGTGGCACCCTTGGAGCATGTGGTGCATCCTGAAGGGCACGTCGCACAAAAGAAACTCAGTTGGCGAGTGGCACCCTTGGAGCACATGGTGCATCCTGAAGGGCACGTCGCACAAAAGAAATTCAAAAGGCGAGTGGCACCCTTGGAGCACGTGGTGCGTCCTGAAGGGCACGTCGCAAGAATGTGGAGAAAGGAGTCAGCCTAAATAGCCCTAAGACCTCAACACCTGATTAAATCCTTAAAACAATTCCCCTAACTTGGCGTCGCCAGTTCATAATTTGAGCCTATGTCAAAAAAAAAAAACATAATTCAAGAGTATACATTAAATATGCATTACCCCTATGATGATTTGCAACCTCCACCTAATCCGAGGAGTTTCCTTCCTTAATTAAATACATAAAACAATTCCTCCGTTAATTGAATTCCTAAAGTATTTCCTTACTTAATTGCACACATAAGGCCTTTCCTCATTCCCAATAATAAGCTTGATAATTCATCTTTTAGGAAGGTACTACTTCGCCCTAACTTGATAATCGAAGCTTAACCATCTCCTAATGACAATGCCAGGATATTCTAGCTCACAGTAGCTCTGCCATGCA
Source organism: Picea engelmannii (assembly GCA_009831015.1). Classification (NCBI taxonomy): domain Eukaryota; kingdom Viridiplantae; phylum Streptophyta; class Pinopsida; order Pinales; family Pinaceae; genus Picea; species Picea engelmannii. The sequence goes on from ML788438.1 coordinate 295,269, forward strand.
AATAACATTAGAAATTTATTCCCTGCTAAGCTAGCTCTAACAATACAGGTGCTAATAAGAATANAAAAAAAATAATAATAATAATATGAAAAGAGGCTTAGGTGCATTTACCTTTTGAGTTTTCAAAAAAAGGAAATAAAAATAAATAAATAAATAAATAAAAGGGGGGAAAAACTTAAAGGAGAGGGGATTTAGGGTTTTTGGGAAAAACCTAATGGGATTAGGTCAAAAAAAAGAGGATAAAAGAAAGGAGATGGGGGAAAAGAAGGGGGATTTGCTATGAGGTATTGTTATGCTGTCAAATTTCAACAGGACTGATTACTTGTGGGAGTTGGGGATTTCCCAGCTGACTTGAGTGGTAGCTCAGCCTTGGAGGCAAGCTGGGAAGCTAGGTACTGTCTGGATTGTGTGTTGCCCCTTTGCGGCTCGGGGGGCTAAGGCGGAAGGAGAGTACCCCTAGATTTTGGCTGGGAGGTACCGGTGAGTCCTCTACGGTCGGCGAGCGGGAGCAGCACTGAAGGCGGAAGTGACACGGAGCACAGGAGTCATTGTGGAAAGTGAATAAGGAAAAGGTATGCTCATGAACTTAATAGGGTAGAATGCATAGTGATTTACTGCTAGGATTATGATTGAATTGCTGTGAAATGTTATTTCCTCATCCTTTATACTTGGTAAGAAGAACAAAGGGGGTATTTCAGAAGATCTTCATTTTTATATCAGTGCAGTTGAGGGTTTCTGGTAAATTGTTGTGGGTTATGTTATTTCCTTTTTACCTTTCCATAGGAGGCATCCCCGTAGAACAGGGAGCGATTTTTACAGTGGGGTTCGATTTTTATTTTCATACAGTGGGCGATTTATTTTTCAGTGGGTTTGCGCTTTTGTACCGTGGGCGAATTGTTACGGTGGTCATTTTGGTTTATGGGCATTTTTCTTATTTGGTTGGGGGTGTCTGAGGTTAAGGTGGGCGTATTCCTGTCAGTGGGGGCGTCTGATGTTAATGGGAACCATCCGTAGTTCATTCACCAGCGTTTATTGTCAGATTGGGCGTTTTGTCTTCAGCCTGAGCATTTCTACATTGTCGGGGGGATTTATTCTAATAGTATTCCACACTCTGCCCCGGGCGTTGTTTTTATTTCCTGCCTGTACATTTACATGTCTGCGTCTTCTGTTTTTTAAAAACCCTCAAGTTTATGGGCAACAACTTCTTACTAGTCTGCGTTCTCCACCATTTCGGGGCAGTTAAGTTATTACCTGCCGGCGTTTTTATCAAAGAGTTGTTGGTAATTTAAACCCTAGTTAATGGTTATTATTTGTCTCTTGTTGGAACTTTTTATAAAAACAATTTCATATCAATCCATATAGTCGTACGATATATAGTCGCATGCAGAGATCGAGTTTATTTGAATGCGGAAATTTACGTAAGTATTTTGATGCTAGTCTTAGCAATGCTCCAACAGAAGTCGGTAAACTATGTTATCCTGAGTCCTTGTCGTTATGGATTTCTTTTGGTGGCTACCCATGAGGTTCAAATCTCTCTTTTTGTTTTACCAGATCTATTATTAATTTCCCTTTTTCGCAATACATCAATGTGTGAGTTACGGATATAACAATTACTTGTACGCTCATTTTTCTGGTGTTTCGCTTTTTGTTCGAATTCATCGTGACCAGAATGAGATCATCTTACACCAACATAACACATTATACTCCTTCTTAAGCCAAATCCAAAAGGGAATAGCTTGTAATCTTAAAAGCCACTGAACTATTCTCTATTACCTGGATAATACGTTCTCGTGACTCTATCTGAACTACTAATCAACAAAAATGTATTTCATATATCTCAGGCTAATACTTGATCACTTGGGATTTAGGCACAAACGTGGCACCTTTAAACAGATCCATTACCCACTTATGCTAATCTCCAAAAATATTCTGCACCCTTTTATTTCATGAAAAAAATTTTGTATTTCCCTGTTCGCGGTGCTAAGTTTGCGCACACATGGAATAGCTCTTTATTTAGTATTATCATTTCCTCTTTGAAAATTAAATATAATAAAGGCTAACAATCCTGAATCCCTTGGCCATTAAATTTGAGTGGTGCCCCTCACTAGATCTTGTGCCTTAACACTAACTCTGACGTCTTGGTCAGAGTGACAAATCGCAGAAGACAGCGGTGTGTTACAGGAACAACAGAAGATGAAGAAGGCCGCTTCATGATATTACCCAAAAGAAATAAAAAAAATGAGTTTTCCTTCAACTGTTGCAGGCTGTTGTATAAAAGAAGAAACACCTTCAAGTTTATTGAGGAGCATTATGTAAGAACATCGCTCAAGTAGAATAAGGACTGGGTATCGTAAGGATCCAACAGAAATTTTATCGGCAGGAGATGGAGTCATTCCCCTTAAAATCAGTTTTATCACATTCATGTACTTAACAAATTCTCCTGTGACTTTTGATCATTGGTATGGTTGCCATCTCATTTTTGGACATTATGTGGTAGTGTCCCTTGTTTTATTTGATTCTTAGCTGATTAACATCTTCTTCAAATTCTATAGGAATATTTACTGTCAAATTTCGGCCAGCTAGTTATTTCCTCGTCGTGATAAATCATTGTTCATTTATCATTGCGCCCCTAGGTCATTTATTTCTTACTGCCAAATTACTGCCAAATTGTTACTCTCCTCATTATGATAAATCATTGTTTATTATCATTCGTCCCAGGGTCATTTAATATTTCTGCCAAATTACTGCCAGATAGTCATATTCCTCGTTATGATAAATCGTTGTTTATTATCATTCGTCCCTGGGTCAATTAATTTTTACTGCCAATTTACTGCCAGACTGTTATTTACCTCATTGTTATAAATCGTTATTTATTATCATCTCGTCCCTGGGTCATTTAAATTTTTTTACTGCCAATTTAGTAAGCGAAGGAAGAAGGAAAATATATGTTATGCTAGTATGAATGAATATTCATCATAACACCTTATGATTCCAGGTTAATACCAGTTATGGCAGTGACTAACACTTGTATTATTGTAAGATGATAAGAAGGCTTAGGGAAATGTTATTTTAATATTTTATTGATTATAAAGATGTTTAGGCAATGAGACAATTACAGTAATGCTAAAGGTAATGCTTATATTTAGTGTTATTTGTTTTACAATAATGGAAATGTAATGAACATTTGAATGGTGTTATTAGATCATGGAAATGATTGAGGTGATGCAATGCTAAAGTTAATTCTTATGTTCAATGTTATTGTTTTACAGTAATGAAAATGTAATGAACATTTAATGGTTATGCTAACATTGTATTGAATCCTGGTGCCATAAGTTATATGGAACTAAGGTTTATGCTATTAGTTATAGTGAACTCATGTTAAGGAATCAAGGTTCATGGAACTAATGTTTATGCTAAGGTTGTGTGGAATGTTTAGGTTATGCTAAGATTTGGGTAGTTCATTTTTATTCATAATCTAATAAAATGGAAAGCCCCTGGTTATTTTATTGGAAGTTATTTTAGCATTTAAGGGTGAGGATGTGGTTATGTGATGCGAAGATTAGTGTAGCACCATTGATAACATATAAATGTAATGATGTAGATTATTTTAAGATTGGAAGTGATTTGGTAATATGCCTTTAATTGATAATGTTGATGTTATTTTAAAGTTGCTTGGTAATGGATGGCATTTAATTAGGATGGCTATCAAATAAATTTACCATATGCTCATGTTAAAGTTAGCGTTCAAGTTATGGAAATTGTAGTAAAGATATGGTGGATTTAATGTGATGGATTTTTGTTAGGTTAGTTGATTTAAGATATACCATGGTGTTGTCTTTATGAAAAAGTTAATGTAGCTGTATTTTTATGGAGGTCACCTATTGATGAAGGTGCCTGTTATTGCGCAAAATCTATGTGATATAATTTAATGCATATATTAGTTCGTGATAACGGAATTGTAATGTGTATTGTTAAGGACGAGCTTATATGTTGACACGTTCTCGAATTAAGCACAATAGAAATTTTCTGAGTTAGTAAAGGAAGGGTGTTGTTCTTAAAGTTAATGTGGTACTGGGTGGGTAAACTCTCCGTGTGCTTGGTTTGCTTGTGTCGGGTGGCGACGTAGATTCCATTGTGTCTGTATCCCCTCCTACACGCGTGCACACACTTTTAAAACAAAGAAAAATTGAACCTGTTATCAGCATTGTTGTCGTAACGAGGAGGTTGTTACATATGGTATCAGAGCCGGTTCGACCCGCGACTTGGGGTTTGCTACGACTTTCGTTGACATGAGTTGGTTTGAGTATACTGTTGTTGATTGAGTTGATTATGTGCATGATTGGTAATCATGGATGGAGGACGCCTTGGAGGCAGACGATGGGGAGCTAGGGGCGGAGAAATGACACCTCCAGTGGCATCCACGCCGGAGGGGTCTAACCCCTAGCGAGGCGAGCAGGTTCTCGGACAGGAGCAGATAGCAGTTGGTGATGATGTTGGGATGATGAGATCCTTCCAGCTCATGTTCGAGGCACTGATCTGCCTCTTGGACAGAGACGAGGCTAGGGCGCCGACAC
>ML788438.1:313443-348816 GCA_009831015.1 Picea engelmannii
TATAAGTTTTTGTGGTTTCTTCTAATTTGGTATTTCCACATTAAATATATGTGTATTCCTAATTGCATGATTAATTGTTCATTAATAGTTGTTGGTAAATATTACAATGGAAACTGATTCAACCCATGTAAGTATTGCAACAGTACCCACACCAGAAAACTTGATGTATTAGATAGGGCCCTGAATTATAACATATGTTGAATTTATGCATGGAAAAATCTATAGAAACGTGGAAAATTTATTTAATTAATATTTTATTTGATATAATTATTTATTTGGAGTGATAAATCTATAGGAAAAGTATAATTTTGTAAGAATAAACTGTATGTGTATATATACTTTACTAATTTTTAATGTTAGTATACATATTAAGTATTTATTGTAACTCTCAGTAAATTATGTATACATAGAGACTTTACTAATTTTTATTCTTATCCATATAAAGTTCTTGTAACTATTGGCAGATTCATGCATTGAAAATTGTGCATCTAAAATATCTGTAACATTATGTTGTGAGGGAAATCCCCTTACGGACTAGGAAATAGGGTTATCTTATGCATGCAGATATGACCAAAAGAAATCTACTTCCTACCTTCGTCCCCAGACTTAAACCCCATTCCTTTTCAGCAAATACATGGTTAGACCAACATACCTTGTTCTAGATGTTCGATGTCAATCCCTCTTCACGCTTGATTGCTTGTTGGCATCTATCCTCTCAAGATTGACCTGCGTACAAAACAAGAAACAAACTATAGATGCATTTTACCTATAGACTAATGGGTTAGAGATTCAAACATATCTTTACTAAACTATGAAGAAATCATATAGTAGGACGGGAAAAGAATTTCTTTGTTATTAACTTTAATGAATCAACTTACAATGTTGAGACCAGCCATTGCTCCGTGAATCCTGATCCTGGGCTCCTCTTCAGATGTCCTCCAACTTATTTTCTTTGTATCTCTTCTTGCACAAGGATGGCTAAAGGGTTGTGACAATAGGAATATGCAATTGGGAAAAGTTTCTTTACTCTATTTTTTGCTCTTCCAAATAGGACCCCTAACCCTTTTTTTATAGGCTAGAAGAAGCTAGGTATTTGGGAGAACCCTCGGCCATGCATGGCCGAAAAATTCAGTTAACTCACCCAAAGTTGTGTGTTCCATCGACAATTTTCCTTTTATCATGCTTATGAAGGTCCACACGGGCTATAGTGGGCCAGCTAGCCTGGACATTGTAGATCCACGTGGGCTATAGTGGGCTAGCTAGCGTGGACTTTTAAAAATGGAGTTTTTAGAAGAGTTGTTCAGTAGTGTTTTGGCAAAGAAGGAATTTGAGATGGCTTGATGCTAGGTAAGAATGTATGGTGAAAATTAGGGTTATAATGGATGCCCCCTAATGTGTGTGGTTAGAAGATCATCTGATGGCTGAAATACATTACCAATATTTACTTATGTGCTGAACAAGTGAGCCCAAGAACCAGGAATTGAGAGGCGTCGTCTATAAAATAACAAATGTCTCACCGAGGCGGGCATACCCATGCTCAGGATAGAATAAATGCATGGCTACCAATCAAATACACTGTAGATCCATGTCATATAACTATATAAAGTGTATCTGTGAACAATACACAGTGGAGCTACATCTCGAAATCAAAAAGATATACATGTAGAGTTTCCATCTTCGTAGAAGATGATAAGGCCTGATGGCTGGAGATGAGGGTTTCAGAGCTCGAGCAACAACTTCAAAATCTTCAAAACTCGGGTAGGAGTGTAATATGAGTGTACGACTTCACTACCCAAAGGTCTTCGACAGCTCGTCGGTCATGGACTAGAGAATCTTGATGATCAGACTGAAGGCTTCATTGATTTCAAACAAAGACTTGATTGAAAGTTCAGGATGGTCCGGTATGAGGGCAAGAGACAAATTTCAAAGGGGCTAACTCAGGCTTGGTAGAAACGTCCCTTGGACAACAACACGACAAATGATGAGACTTAGGAAGCATGGCATTAATGATAAGTTTATGAAGCAGGAGGCAACGCAAACTCTCCATATGTTTGGAAGAATAACCAAGCGAAGGAGGACACAACTCTATGTAGCGAGAACACCTTCCTAAGGTCATATTACATCCCATAGTTTGAAGAACAAACATACATATGTGCTTTATCCAAGGGCGACTCATTATGCTGCCAATAAAGAAAATACTTTTCCCTTCCTCTTTTTGGGGTATATTTGATTTTTTTGTCTTTTTCAATAATTTTGGAAAAAAGAATAAAGGCATGTTACATTACAATGGAGGAACGAGTGTTACAAACATACAAGTTCAAGGCGCAAGGACAAGACTGATGTTCAGAATAATGATACTCGGGAAAAATCCTCCAGGGGCCAAGGGTGTTATGACGCAGAAGCAAAGTGCTACAACGCTGGCATATAAGGTATGCAAATGTTGTTAACAAAACACACAATGGTAACGTCCTTCTATGTAAGTTTAATGAGCCCAGAGAAGGTAATATCGGTCGTTTTTCATATTTAGAGAGTCTGAAAAAACATAAAAGGAGACTCCATTGGGGTACCTTTTTCAAATATAGTCTAGTCGGTTTGAAAAAGGGGTAAACTAGCACCGACAAGACGTCTATTCAAAACCATTTTAACGAGTGTGATAAGGACAAGATCACTCAACCATTTTTTCATTTTTAAGGAGTCTAAAAAAATCTTAACTATGGACTCCATCAGGAATTTTCTTCTGGACCAGTTTAATGAGTGTGAGAGAATAATGTCACTCGACGATCTTTTCAATTTTAGGGAGTCTGAAAAGAGATTAACTATGGACTCCATGGGGGTTCCTTTTTTGTAAATTTAGTGCCTTAGGCCCGAAAAATGGTTAAAATAATACCTGAGAGTACTCTTCTGGAGAAATGAAGTTCCACAGAGTATACCCTTTTTCGTACACTTGACCATCCGGACCGAAAAAGGGGTAAACTACCATCGGACAGACATGACTTCAAATCTTAGTTTAACGAGTGTGAAAGGGCACAAGACCACTCGACAATCTTTTCATGTTTAGAGGGTCTGAAAAGGGCTTAAAAGAAGACTCCTAAAGGTTACTTTTCTTAGTTAATCTAGACAAGATCGAAAGGCATAAATGCAGTCTCACCGGATGTTTCTTTCAGATCTCAAAGCGAGCTTGAAAAACAACAAAGTTAGCTCATGATCGACTCTTTGTGGGTCGATGTATGGCATCTCCTTGGGGGAGCAGTATTCTCCTACGAAAAACATTGTCTATGATGCCAGGGGTTCCAGAGATATTGATAGGTATCGTTTCAACAATGTTTTCCATATTACCCTCAGCATAGATCTGATGTGTAGCTAAGGGATTAATAGGACACGACCTATCTCTAGTCATAGTCAAGGTGAATTCTCCAGTCTCAATTCTGCTTAACTCTAGGAGGAAGTATGATCTGTGATGAATATCATCCGAGGGTTTGTCCAGACTAGTCATTGCTTTAATTACTACTTCATCAGAGGGAAAGACTAAGTCTAATGAATCGGTGTGAGAAAGAGAACCCTGAGCCCAAATAGGCTCTAGAAGTGGATTGAACTCTTGTGCAGGAGTTGGATCAGTGTTGGCTAAAGCTTGCTGGACTAAAGAGTATCCTACTTCAGCTACAGACAAGGGCATGGACATGCCTGGGTGCCCTGTCCCATCCATCATGGCCGATGGGGAAGGAAGTATCCAAGGATCGTTGAAGTAAGTCGTGCAGAACGATGAAACTTGAAAAATCTCAAGCTTATGATGATTAGATATAAACTTGATATCGCCTTGAGGAGGCGAGTAGTTGAAGGTACCAATCAAAGATGGGCACAACCCAACCCCTACATTGACGACACTTGGTTGAGGATTATGTATGATCAGGATCATGGATGCCCCCAATGAAGGGTCAGGTCTGGAGAAATACAATTGATCGATGGTCACTATCCGACCCTCGTGTGGAAACACCAAGACACGTAAAATTGTAGCAACCACAACTTGCATGGCATAAGTCCAACTCCTTCCTAACAAGAGGTTATAGTCGAGGGGATCATTGACTACCTCTACCTCGACACACACAGTCTTCCCTCCTAACTACACAGGGAAAGAGAGAATGGTACTATCTGGTTGGAATGAACGACCATCAAAAGTAGTGAGGAGAGTAGGTGATGGAGACAAATTAGGCTGGCCAACGACCTTCCAACATGCCAATGACATAACGCATGTCGAGGCACCCTCATCAACCACCGTGCGAAATATATTTCGAGTAAAATTTTTTGTGGGATAAGCCACTACTATATGAAACACTACGTGGTAAGGCAGACGTGGTTTTAAGTCGGTTGTATCTAGCATGATTGTACTTGGATTACAAGTCTTAGTAGATCCTAAAGAGGTTAACAAGGCTTTCCTCTAGGAAGGGAAACTTTGGAGGACCTCCAAAGTGGACATAGCACAAGGTGTTTGTGATAAATCTTCCACCCCGGAGTAGTTATGGGTGGCCCTTGTGTTTGGGTTGTGAGAATATTTTTTGAATGCAACTTTGGGGATGTGTGTCATTGTTTCACCCAACGTCTTCTCAATCTGTAAAGGAAGAGATGGGAGTTCAGCTTCTTTTCCCTTCTCAGAATTCCTTGGTTTACTATAGTCATGCTCTCTAGTCGATATAAAAGAATCACCCCTCACCATATAGACGTTCAAGGATGCGGGGTTGTTCAAAGACGGAGAGGGTTCTTGGATTCCCCCTTCAGGGCTTGCAGAGGCTTGGGTTAGATTTTTCCCATGTTGAAATGGATTGGTCAACACAGCAGGTTGTTTCTGCATCAAAAACTTTTGAGCTTCTGCAAGCCGAGGACATAGATGGGTTAGGTGGTCTTCCGCACACAAGTTGCATGGATACCTCGCCTTTCGTTTCTCAATGTTTTCCCTACCAACATTATCGGTATGTTTTTTATCCCCCTTACCCTTATTTTGTTGTTTTTTCTTTCCTTCAGGATGTTGGGTGGCCTTTGGGTTAGTCGATTGCATTGTGTGTACCTCTGACATTTTGGTAGGGGGAGCAGCCAAAGTAGTAGTTTGGTTGGCCGTTGTGTGTTGTATAGAAAACTACTGCAATTGCTTCGTCAATTGCTCAGTGGGCTTTGTTTTTGCTAAACCACCAATACCATCGGCATGTGGTCCAGCTCTCTGTCTAGTTTTATCAAGTATTGAGCGTGGTGCATCTGGCAAGATGTTGTATAATAAACCAGACTGAGAATAGATGAGCTCAAATTGTTGAGCTCTCATGATGGCGTCTTCTTCGGAGAATAATCCCAATGTTGCGACATCTTTGGATAATTGCGGGACCAAAGACTTAAGGAACCACTCAAGCAGGAATGCGAGTGGGACTAGCACTTTAATTAAACTATTTCAGTGTCTCCATTCTCGGATGTGATCACAGATATGGTCCACTATTGTCTGTTCAAAATTGGAAAGAAACTTTGTGCTGGTGTCGTATCTCATAGGTAACTGGAAATGGTTTAGGAAAGCCATCGTCAGTTCGCCAAAGGAAGAGTATCTTGAGTGATCGAGCTCAATGTACCATTTCGTGGCACTCCCAATAAGAGTACATTGAAACAATCACAACTGTACAGAGTCATCTTTCAACGAGTTAGATGAGAACCAAAGATGGAAGGTAGTCACATGATCTCCTGGATCTTCATTAGGCTTGGATTCAAACTTTGGGATGCCTGAAGGCAACTTTGTCAGCATAGGAGGCCAACACGAATCGTGACAGATAGGGTCATTCAACAACCTTGTCAAATCTGGAAATTGCAAAGTCGCCAGGAAGGGTAGTTTGGGTTGTTGGTGATAACCTGGGAAAAAGGGCCCTGGAGTTTGACTGGCACCAGGTTGTCAAGAAAAGTTCAGCTGTTGGCCCAGATTCTGGTAGAAACCATGGCCCTAGCCAGTGTACGGATTTTGCGTATGTGGAGACATCATCGTCTGATTTCAAAAATAAGACATAGATGGTTGGGCATGCATTACATTCAGAGGACTTTTGGAAGGATTTATCCATGTCGGTCTCATGGGGATAGGCATAGTGCTTTGTCCGGGGTTCCATTGATTGTGAAAATAATTACCCTAGATCGGCATTCCAGACGAGGGAACGAATCCCTGCCCAGAATGCGAAGGCCCTGGTGCGGAAGCAGTTCCTGGGTGTGCCCCCTGTGCAGGAATAATACCCTGCATAGGAATAGATTGTCCAAAATCGGGGTTGCCCCCAGTCGGGAAAGCATTAAAAGGAGTAGGAGTACCCCCCATGTGTCGTTGCAGCGGAGCGATAGAGCTCCCTGCCCCCAGACCTGAAGTCTATGAAGTGGAGTAGGAAAGTACAAGACTTGTACCTGAACTAGGCATCCTGTATGAAAACAGAGGGTCTGTCACACTTGGTGTGAAAGGGGTTGTGGCCACTGCTAAAGATGGGATCACACCACTGTGCAATGTAGTTATAGTCGAGACCATGGTGGCTCGGACCAGTGACAATGGGTTAGGAGGTGGAAACTCTCCTGTTGTGACAATCGTAGTGGGAATTGAAGAATTCCCAACATTTGTTTCCATTGTTGTGTGCGACACTGTCTGGCACTCGTAAGGATGAATCAGTACGATGGTGGGTGCCAAAAGATCAGTGGTGGAGGTTTCAAACATACCAAAAGCTTGTGCTCCAAGGTCTAAAATGGTCAAGTCCTCTGGATGTTGGTCGGGCACAATTTCTTGCAACTCGGTCGCTTCAAAAGACCCTTGTTGGTCTAGCTTTCACCTTAGTGGTGGCGGGGGTGGCTCTAGTGTAATCGACAGTAGGCCAAGAAGCCTTCGTGACCGCTGGATCTCTTGATCCTCCATTGTGTGAGAAGATCAAAGACACTCTAGGGTAGTCTAAACATTTAAAAGTAACACACACTAAAAAAGTCCCTGTAATATAAGACATGAAAACACTAAATTAATTGGAAGAACAGTTACAACAACCAACACTAGAGAAACTTACCAGTGCAAGTGCAACTTGAAAACGGAAGCACCCTCCGGGTATACTCTGTAAAGTGTGGCCCGATGTCTATCATAGGTACTATGGTATACCTCCGCAGTCACCTGTGTATGTCCCTAAAAAAGATAGGCAACTAGGTTGTCAATGCGTGAACAATCGCCAGGCGGGTACAGTCGAAAGTCGGGTAGACCACAATGAGCAGGGTATCAAGCTTGAAACCTGTCAAGGGTATCGAAATAAAGTGGTCCAGAAGAAAACTGAGTACCTTGAATGGATTTGAGACCCACGAAGCCCCGCGGAAAATGCAATCAACGGAATTCCAAAACAATCCCTCTATATGTGTTCTCCACTACGATTGGTCCAACTTTGGAGGGGTTATCTCCGCTACTTTTCTGCATGCGACCTCATGTTTATCCCCTATGTTAGAGGGGGGTCCCGGATAACTTTCATGATACTAGACTTAGACACTCCCTAACTCAGAATCCAATGTTTTATTATAATGGCCTTGAAGAGTTTCGTCTCCAACCTAATCCAAGGCCCTAATCCTGAACCAGTTGGTTAACCCTACAAACATAAAAGTCTAATAAATTTTAGATTTAGCGTTAATTGTATGGCTTGTCTTATATCAAGGGGTATGAAAGTGAAACTAATGATGTGTAAAAGATGAAAGTAAAAATGAATAAAAAGATGAAAACAAAAACTTTCACTTAATGCAAAATTTCAACAACTTTTCAAAAAAAAAATATTTTTTATTTTTCTAAGATCTTTTGAATCAACAAACTTAAAGAAGGATTTCACTCGACTACGAGCTAATTACGATCTAAGTGAACTATCGATAACTTAAGAAAACAAAGATTTTTCCTTGGCTAATAATGCATAGTCACACTCTTCAACCAAACAAGAAAATGAAAGAGATTTATTTTTTATTTAAATGCTGATAAAGCAAAAAGGAAAAATACCAACAAGTAAAAACCAAGAAAAACAATTATGGCCTAATTGCAGATCGCAAAGAATCACTTCAAGAAATCACACACTAGAAACTTAAAAAATTTCTCTCACACTTGTCTAAAAACCCTAAAAAATTCTTTTTTATGACAACTTTTAAATGAGAAAAAGCAAGTTAAGGCTAAGATTAATCCTAAGCTACTGACTGCTAAGACAGAGATTCAAAAACCTGAGAGGTATAACTCTCATCAAGGGAAAGGATGACTGCCTTACCCTAAAAAAAAACTACCCTGCACAAGCACGCTACTGATAATCCAACAATAAGCATGTGAACACGAGTTTTATAGAGCCAGAGGGCGTGTACACGCGGGATGACTTTCTACAGGCTGCGTGTATCTCTAAAAATCTGGAAAAAAAATGACAACAACCAATCCAAACCAGGAAGAGACCACTGATATTGAGAACCATGATCTCTGGAAGGCTTGGACACTCTCTTTAACAGAAAAAGTAAACAATGTAAGGAAAAAATTCGTAAAACAAACCAATCTGAGACAAGACTGCGAACAACCAAGACTTAGAAAGAATTCTATAAAACCCCTGAGAATGTCTGATTCTGATAGGGAATAGGATGACTGCCTCCAAAATTTTCTGGACTCTACACGCTACTGCTACTTCTTTAGCTAGCATTTACATGCGGGTTGTAAGAGAGTAGGGCATGGGTACACGCATGCAGAACTTATACAGGCTGCATGTACCACTGTGGGTCTCGAAAAACACAGTCAAGCAAATAATAGAGACTGTTGGTCTAGGAAACTAGACTCTCTGCTAGCTCAGACTTTACAAAAACTAAAAAATAGGCAAGAAAACCAGTCTTTTAAGACTACCCAAAAATAAAATTCCAGGAACCCTAGAGACTTCCTTAGTACGATCGCCAATTCTGTTGTGAGGGAAATCCTCTTACGGACTAGCAAATAGGGTTATCTTATGCATGCAGATATGACGAAAAGAAATCTACTTTCTACCTTCGTCCCCAGACTTAAACCCCACTCATTTTCAGCAAATACATGGTTAAACAAACATACCTTGTTCCAGAAGTTCGATGTCGATCCCCCTTCACGCTTGATCGCTTATTGGCAGCTATCCTCTCAAGATTGACCTGCGTACAAAACAAGCAACAAACTATACATGAATTTTACCTATAGATTAATGGGTTAGAGATTCAAACATATCTTTACTGAACTATGAATAACTCTTATAGTGGGATGAGAAAAGAATTTTTTTATTATTAACTTTATTGAATCAACTTACAATGTTGAGACCGACCACTGCTCCGCGAATCCTGATCCTGGGCTCCTCTTCAATTGTCCTCCAACTTCTTTGCTTTGTATCTCTTCTTGCACAAGGATGGCTAAAGGATTGGGACAATACGAATATGCAATTGGGCAGAGTTTCTTTACTCTATTTTTTCCTCTTCCAAATAGGACCCCTAACCCTTCTTTTATAGGCTAGAAGAAGCTAGCTATTTGGGTGAACCCTCGGCCATGCATGGCCTGAAGATTCAGTTAACTTACCCAAAGTTGTGTGTTTCGTCGGAAACTTTCCTTTTTTCGTGTTTTTGAAGGTCCACATGGGCTGTAGTGGGCCAACTAGCATGGACACTGTAGATCCATGCGGGTTCTAGTGGGCCAGCTAGCGTGGACTTTTAAAAATGGAGTTTTTAGAAGAGTTGTTCAGTAGTGTTTTGGAAAAGAAGGAATTTGAGATGGCCTGATGCTAGGTAAGCATGTATGGTGAAAATTAGGGTTATAACACATTCATATATGTAATAACAAAAATTTAGCACCCAAAGAATATTTTATATAGTAGAAAATCTTGGCTCAGTCTATACAAAAAAACTCATTCATTTCATAACCTATGCAACAAAATTAGGACTCAAACAAGTGACAAAATGTTGCACAAGTGTAGTTATCCCAAAACTCATTACAATAGAAAATGAACAATAGTGAATGACAGGGAACAATAATGAACAAAAACAACATAGGAACCAATACCCATTATAAAGCTTCTTACTTTATGTTTATTATTACTGATGTGGTTGGTTCAACAATTATTCTCTTTGCTGACAGGTTGATTGTTAGATTTTTGGTGCTTGGAATTATCTACTTGCTTTCTTCCTTGTATTGTGTTTAGATTGACATTCTCCTTTTCTTCCCATAAAAACCATTGGAAGTGGGAGCATGCAACGATTAACAAATTCCCATGTAGCAGTAGTTGGATGTGAACATTGGATTTCCTTCAAGTCCCAAAACCAATTAGAATGGTTGATCACACTGGATTTAATAACATCATTAGCAATAACAACGAAAATCAATGATAAACTTAGGAAAAAATTCAACTAACTTATAGAAAATGAACAACAATTAATGATAGGGAACAACATTAAACAATAAACTATTATCTTTTCACTTCCTAGGCATGTATAGTTGCTTTCTTCCTTGTTTTCATTCAGAGATTGATTTTCTTCCCACATAAATCATTGGATATGGGAGCATCCAACAATTAACAAATGCTTCTGGAGAATTATTTGAATGAAAACATTCGATTTCCTTCAAGTAACCTGAACTAGACTGTGACTTCCATAACATGCCACAGATTTGTAGTGGGTCATGGTTTGACTTAGGCTCGGGCTATCTGGAAGGATGTCCAACATCCTTTCGTCATGCTCCACCTTCATAGTGCAGTGTACCTAGAACTATCAGTTGTTAGACTTGCATATTAAGGATGACTTTCAAATTCCCCTCTGTCCGTGGAATTGATTTCATGGTATTTCCGAGTGACATTCCTTTTGTTACATGATGACAACCATTTTCTCTTGACATTTGTATCTAATATGGATGATTGGATTCTCTGGGATGGAGGCCTGGGTCAGGAGGGACATCGCCTGGGAATTTTGCAATAGCCATGGTCTTACATGTTGGGTTGTCCCTATTTTTTTGAATTCCTTATAAATAAATTTGACTCATGTGGATGATGATGGCTGAAGGATTGAAGGGAATATTTATACATATCCTAATCTACAAATATATGGTGTTTCCTATGACTCTGCATCGATGAACATGGCTCCTGTTTTTCTTCAATGATAGAGAATGGTGCAAAAAAGACAGGGCCATGATACCAATTGTTTGATTGGATGCCAGACAGTCCCCACCTGTCATCGTAGTGTCAACATATCCATGATCGATATGACATATATTCCCTTGTACCTATGTTTGTCCTTGGTTCGATTCCCACGTGAATTTGGACCGAGTGAGAGGCTGGTTGCATTGGTGGTAGAAAAATGGAAAAAGTTTTCTTGTCTAATAAACACAATTTTATAGGCCATAAAAGGAAATTGGCATGACATGAATGCATCGAATGCAGAAAGGTAACAATGAATTTTCCAAGTTTACAGAACGTCGAGGAGAGTATCGATATCATGAGGACCATGCCACATTGTCAACATGTGCTGCATTGTGACGATGTCATGTTTCATGTTGATCTAGATATATGAAGATAGATCCTAGATAGTGTGAATGTATCCATCATCGATATGCAATATATTGTATTGTACGATTGTTTATCCTTGGTTTCCTTCACACCTGACTTTGGCTCGAGTGAGAGGATTCCTTCATCCACGACCACAAAAAGTGACATTAAAGGCAAGAATCAACAATTATGACATACATGGAAAGTGACATGACATGAAAGCATCGAAAATTATGTATATATACAAAAATTTCTTTTATTTTGACTCATATATTGTATTGTAAAAACACTTTTTATCACAAAGCTTGGTGCCTAAAATGGTGACTAATATCGGATGAGCAATATTAAGTTTGTTAGTATTATCATATAGGAAGGCTTATGTTTTAGTGATTATTGAAAATTGAAGTCCAGTACCCCGGTTCTCAAAAACCCCAATATCCCAATCTATCGGATCAACCCATCAATTATCGGCTAGGAAAACTTTTTATGAAGTTGTTTCTGCTGCAAAGAAAAGGAACCAGTCCTCTGATCATAAAAGAGGCATTGTACTGGACCAACGGAATTTTTAAGTGTGTTTCAAGTGAATCCCAACCTCTTTGATCTCCCGGTGACTTTGAAAGGTTGGTTACAGGGAAAATAGAATGTAAAAGCAATAGATCTTTAATGAAAATTATATTATGGAAATTACTAATGTTTTTATGAAAATTCTTAAATGTATGTGTGAAACACTAATTCTTTATATATTTAATTCTTTATATATTTATGATGAATAAAATATTTTATATTTTCATTAAATGTATTAATGAAAATTAATAATTCCTTAAATATTTTGGTGAACAAAATTATGTCATACGTTTAATCTATTTCTAATTCTTTCGACTAATTAAATGTATTTATGCATATTACTAGTTATTTACAATAAAGGATTCCATGAAAGTGGAAGTTTTTTACTTCACATGTGACACATTTTATGAACTGTAAATATGGTTACTATAACATGGACAAGATTACTTTTCAAATAACAACCACTTCCAACAATGTTAAGCAGAAAAAATGTCAAATTTTCCAAGTGAATTCTTGAGTCTGACTCCTAGAGAATGATGATGCAATATCTACCTTTTTTTTCCCTATATCTCCATAGAATCTCAGGACCTCAAAGCTAAACACAACAATAAAAAATCTTGCTAACACATAAAAATAACAATTGTAAACAACAATAGTTTAAAGCATAAACTTTGTGTTTTGTCGACAAAAACAAATTTGAGAAACTTTGAGCATAATAACTTTGTTTATAGTAGATACCTTCACTAATAAACAATATTTAGTATATTGGTTTTTTCCCATGAATGGATTAAAACAAATCCAATTATCAATAATATGCAGGTCATTCTTTTAGTTCATGCATATGGGGAATGAAATAATATGATTTAGGTTATAAAATTATTTATTTGTCATTGATGGATATCAAATAATCCAAACTTTGTAATTAAAATATGTCATGCTGAATTAGAAACATAATATATTAAGCTTCTATCACCCCATTTCAATAACCATTTATCTGTATAAGTTTTTTTTCATCTAAGGTTCTTGTACTGCATGTATCTTCCATTTCCTTATATGCTAAGTGTCCATCATTTCATAGCATAGATATTGATCAAATTGAAGTGGGATTTCTTAGGAAATTTGTCATGTAAAGGGTAAAAAGATTCCATATATCATTCTTGGTTGCAATAGTGTCATAAGTATTCCATTGGAACAAATGTCCATGGAAATGTCCCTTTGCAATTTTTGCTGATGAAACTGACAAGTTGTCTTTGATGAGAAAATGAAAATATGGAATTGACATAAACATGGATAATTGTTTCTAGTTTCCTGACTGTTGATCAGATCTTGTCGAACAACATTTTGCAATAAATACATTGTTCTAGTTTACAATAGAAATAAAAATGCAATACAATATTCTATTTCACCATAATGTCAAAAAATATTCGACAAGATAACAAGTAATAAACATATAGATTCTTTAAATGCTTAACATAGTAATGAAAAGATATTCCCAATATCCACAAAAAATGGCTTGACAACCACAAAAATACATTGTTTCATTTTTTTAGTACAAATAGACTTGCAATACAAGTATCTACATGGGCATACTGTCAAAAAATGATTTAATGAAAACTCTTACATATACATATTTGTTGTTTTCCAAGCAATGCAAATGAAATACAGGTACACTTGAAACAAAAATGACTCTCTAGCATAAAGTCAGTGAAATAACAGTTGTTTATTTTGGATTTTAAAATTGCCAACCAAGATCATATGCAAATATACTTTGTTTTCTCTAAATACATTACAGGAAACCTATAAAGTGAGATGTAATTTAGAACCAATTTACAGTAGTCTATGATACCAAAGACAAGATTGAAAATTTCAACTGAAATCATCTCTTGTACCTTTTTTTTCTCTCTTCAGCTAACTTGTTTGTCGTTACTATTTTCTGTTGAGATGATATGAAAGACAATGTTTTCCTCATTTAATGTAAACGTAATATGTACTTGGAAGTCACTTAACATGTACAAAGTAGTTTTTTTCTAAACATATGTTTCATATGCCAATTGCGTTAGGGCACGAAGCACATCATGTAATATTGGGAATCTAATTTTACATTACATAATGCTATTGTCTATTGTGCATATGATAGCATTCAAGTAATATTTATACTCATAAGTGCATATGTCATTGCATACCACATAGTAAATTGTCACATCATCTATTAATGCACTTGCAAAAACAACGTAATTGAACTTGGCACAAACATGTTCAAATACAGTCGAATATGCATTTGTTGTTTCCAATGCACCTTCAACCCGTGTACATGACATAATAGTTAATATAGTTTCTAATACAATTTGTAATTGTGTAAATATAACTTTGTACAAGAGGTTCATGCATACCAATGTCTATGTATACTTACAATAGTCGTAGAGCATGTTATTTTTTTCATATCCTCTACTATGTATATTCTCAAGTCTATTATAAATGTTGATTGGGTTGCACAAAATACCTTTTCATTCACATCTATCTTTTTGGTAATATTTTTGAAAATCATAAGGGAGAATTCTCCTCTTTTCAATCATTGTTCCATTGAATAAAAGAAGTGTGCATATGTATCGAACAGTTGAAGATATAACAAATAACATTATAATAGTTATGGAATATGAATGGATACATTTTAGGATGTCAAAATAAAAAATAAAAAATAAGGATATAAAATTGGTATAGTTCCTTATCTTCATCAAAGTCACCATCCTTTATATGGAGAATGTATTCCAATCTAATTGTTTGTAATATTTATGGTAACAACAATGGTTCCAATTGGATACAGGTCTTTATTTTGAGCAAATTATCTTATTTTTGTTCTTGGAATGAAATTGTATTCAACACAACATGGAGCTATTGTTTCCACAATACTTGAGTCATGTAACAAGATGATACAATCATAGTTATCACGATCATATACAATTTTTGGTACTATTTTAAGATATATGATGGATATTCCATTGCCAACAATGATTTTTTCTTCATGCCTTTGGAAAAAATGTGCAGATACAATGAATGCCACTGTCATCAGTCCCGTATTATTATTGATATGAGAACATAATATGTGACGTGTCTATATTTTTTCCAATTCAGTGCTATATGTGACCATTATGTCTCCAATGAATATCTATCTCATCGACTATTTGTTTAGGTCTTCTATTGATACTATACTTGGTGGTGTTGTTCTGGGCCTATTGTCGATGATCCAACAAAAGAAACTAATATAAAGAACACTTTAAAAACTTCTTTTTTTTGGCATGTTTCTTGAATTATTGTGAAAAATTGAATGAACCGAGTTGGTGAAAGTTTAATAGGCACACCTCCTAGCCTATGCATGTTGCATTGTGTTTTTCTCTTTGTGTGTGCATCCCAATATTCCCTCTGAATGAATAAGTAACTGCAAATATCTATTTTCTAAATGCAGCATCAACACAATATATGAATATTTATCCATATGCTTTAGGATTTTTTTATGTTTGTGAAAATTGACTTCCAACACTACCTTCACTTGTCCAACTTTTTCTTTTCCTAAGAAAGAAACATTTGCAACTTGACTATGTAAAGAAACAAACATGTGCAACATATTGTGTTTTGTTCTTACTTTTTTTTTTTATATATATGGACCCTTTTTTTTTTTTTTGCGCAGACAAAAGCATAGAAGACATATAACCTATCAACATACCAAGGATTGCATAATGATTATTGGAATACCTAGTGGAAATATTTTCTTGAGTTTTGTCATGTGTTTTACTTAGAATCTCTTTACCATCTTCAATTATTGTAGTTCTTGCACTACTAAAAATATGTACATATACCAAGTGGAATCAAAAGAATGTAATTTATAGAAACAACATGCAATATTAACGTATGAGACAAGAAGGAAAGGAGATATGTAAAAGAAAGATCCGAAAATGATCTTTTAAAGACTTGGTTAAGTAATTTGCATGAGTTTATTTACCATTTAGAAATTAAAGAGAAGAAGAAGATCCTTAATGGAAGGATTATGAAGCCATTATAAAGAAATCAAAACAAAAAATAGACTACAAGAACAACAAACTATAACGCCAAATATTGATAACAAAGTTTGACACACATTTGCCTACATCTATGGGCCTTTGTCTTCAGTGGGAGTCTTCTTATTAATATTCAATGCTTAAAAAATGTATCAAAATTACATCAATTTGGTCTCTGATAGACTATGTTGTGTTCTTCTCTGCCTCAGAAACTTGATGCAACAAATGAAACTGAAAAATATGAAGTAGAGCTCCCATAAATGACCTCCAAAGTTTAGCTAGTTCATTGGCTTCTTTGCATGAAAGATTTTGTTCTGCATATTCTAGCATCAATCTGGACCCTAGTCGAATGGTAAATCTTTTGGTTAAAAAAAAAGAGGTCGAGTGGTCAAATATCAACCACCCTCGACTCTTGCCATAAAATCTGCATAAAATATGGTATGAATCTTTGTAATATGGCTAAAAATAACCTTTATCCAAAGTTTCGACCCACTTTTCATATGATTCAAATCTCTCACTTTATGGGCTTTTACCCACTTGGAATAAAATAACCATATATGGTTTATTTAAACCATATAATTAGAACCAAAAAACTTTTATAATTCATTGCCATTATGGGTAATAGAATATGAGTTTGGGATTTGAAATATGGTTAAAATCTTCCTTGGAATTCGATGCTTTTAATAAGGGATAAAATATATGGTTTTTAAAAACTACCATATAAACATACACTAAAATCCCCAACCAATATATATCTTCATGGCATAATTTATGGTATCTTTTCATATGATTCAAATCTCTCACTTTATGGGCTTTTACCCACTTGGAATAAAATAACCATATATGGTTTATTTAAACCATATAATTAGAACCAAAAAACTTTTATAATTCATTGCCATTATGGGTAATAGAATATGAGTTTGGGATTTGAAATATGGTTAAAATCTTCCTTGGAATTCGATGCTTTTAATAAGGGATAAAATATATGGTTTTTAAAAACTACCATATAAACATACACTAAAAATCCCCAACCAATATATATCTTCATGGCATAATTTATGGTATCTTGGCATGTAATATGGAATACCTTTGGAGTTAAGGACGATATTTGGCTATGTTGGTTATAACATATATCATATAAGTGTCAACACATTTAATGGTCGGTCAATGAACAACCATATCTCAATAATTAATAATATGTCACATGATATAGCAAGAACCAAAATTTCCATAGTGGTTAGCGCATGGAGTGGAGTTCTTTGTGATCGAAAGGTTGCAAGTTCGAATCTTTTGGTGGATAGATAGAACTAATGTTTTACCGACACCCATTTGGACTAATCAGAGTGCCTTGTGGCACCATTGCATTGGGCCATGTGTTGAACCACCATTGGCTCATACATGCTAAGTCACCAACCCAACCACTAGTCCAGCCACTTGCCTTGCTACATGTCTATTTGACATCTCTGTCACATGTCTATTTGAAAGCTCTGTCACAGGTCACTCTCTACCACTGACACATCACTACCTATCACTGGAATGTGTCAATCTTAGAGGTTTCCATGTCACCCTTTGACCAGTTGAATTTTTACTTGTTTATGAAAAACTTTAGGATGTGATAAATTTCGCATATAGAGTCCATTTTCAAAAAATAATATATTGTCGAAATCGACACGACGAGCACTACACGATGGCACTAGTTTCATCCAAATATGAGAACTTTTATTTTTTGGCCTTTTTGGATCCATTTGGATAACACCTACCCACTGAGACCTTTTTGTCCTTGAAAAGGATATTAACCAGACATCAAGTGCGGGATAGGCCTCCTCACTTGTCCTTTTTATTTAAACTTTGTCATGTCCACCTGTCTCATCACAATCAATTGCATAATAACCATGACAATTGAAATCATATTGTTATCCATTTGAACTCATTCACATCTTACCAAATCCACTACCATTCATGTAGAAAACATTAGCAACGATAATACAAGAAATATGACTGAAAATGAACCAATATGTTTGATGGGCTTGCACTACATTAACTTATGTCGAAGCAAAGTATGATTGAAATCACATCTTACAAGCATACCATGTTCATTCTTAAGATAAACTACTTTACTTGGCACAATTATAGGTATGTTTCTTGCATATGCTACCTTTCTTAATTGTTCCATCCTTAGTAGAGTTTGATTTTCTTTAATATGATGAGAACGTACAACATATTAAGTTCCCTTCTTAAACAACTAATATTGATTATGTTCCCTGAAGAAGATTGATTTCAATCATATAAATAAGGACTTCCTAAGACCATTCCACATTCAATTAGTGGCACCACATCACATGTTACCTCATCCACAAACTTTGATGAAATTTCAAAACTTAAAGTACATTTCTCTGTTATGAACAATTTATGATTGTTGCTTATCCATTTAAGTGAGTAATGTTTATGATGTAACTTAGTTGTCAATCCCAATTGCTTAACCACTTACTTTGAAATTAAGTTAGATTGAGATCCACTATCTAACAATACATCGATCTTAGTATATTACATTATGAACCTTATATGAAACAATTTGCATCTATCTTCATAATCATCACTTGAAGAAACAACTGTTGTAATTTTAGACTCATTACCTAAATATAATCCCAAGTTTGTCATATGTCTTGTTGCTACAACTTTTTCCCTCCCTTTCCTCTCTTTGAATCATTTTGGTCTCTTCTATGGGTGCAATTTCCAACAATGTTCATCATCGTTCCCTTATTTCTTGCAATGCTTGCAAGAGATCTTCTCTTCCTTCATTTTCACTGAGTTTTATTTCTTCCCTGTAACATCCCTCTCTAGCACAATGAGAGAACTTATTCTTTGAGGAAACTTGCTCGCAAGTGATCCATATTATTATGCTATTAAAACATTTGATTTTGATTATGTGGCGTTATGGGATGATGACATGTTGTTTTTCCGCCTCGACATAGACATGTGCTATTGACTCGATTTTACTAAGTGTGCAAGATTATGGACCTAGAGGATGTCGAGGCATCGATGGAACCCCTTCGAATCCGGATCGAGTTAGGGAGTGTGCCATTGGGGTTTGATTGTTTTATTGTGATATTAGTGCATACGATTAGATGATATGATATGGATATGTTCTGACATGATTTATTGATGATGCAGGATGACGATAGCATGATGACCAGACTCACATATGGAGTAAAGGAGTCATGCATGACTACTAGAGATGTTGAGGGAGAGGTGTGGATAGGAGCCCTTCCACAGCCTACTAGCACTCCCGTTGTGGCTCAAACTGTAGGTTAACGATTACCTAGTTCGAGAGGACCCACGATGTCATGAGGGTAGACAGTGACAGTCGCTCACGATGATTCTAAGCGGCGTGCAATAAGGAAGGGGGATTATTCCTTAGAGGCCCTTAGTCTCCCACAAGTTCACCTAGAAGAGTGTTGACTCTATTGGTTATTGATGTCTACCAAGTCATTCAATAGGTGAGTGGCACCCTTGGAGCACGTAGTGAGTCCTGAAGGGCACATCGCGTAAGGGAACAAATGAGGTGAGTGGCACCCTTGGAGCACCTAGTGCATCTTGAAGGGCACGTCGCGTTGTTGATGTTAGAGAAATGAACCTAGATGGCCTTAGGACGAAGAACATGTTAAGCATTTTCAAACAAATTCCCTAACTAAATGTCGCCTGATACAAAAATTTAAGATTTAAGTCTAAACTATGCTAGTGGTGAAATTTTGTCTCTCTATAAAAAAAAAATTATAATAATAATAATATTAACAAAAATAAAAACCCCTTGAATAATAATTATGATCTTCGTTAAATCTTATGACATAAAGGAATTAAGAAATTAATTGTTTCAAAAAAAAAATCTGTTGGATTAAAATTTAAAAAGGGAATTAATTGTTTTAGTACTTGATAATTTAAAACATACTAATTAAATAAGAAAAGGGAAAAAGGGGTTAATTTCCACACCTACATTTTTTAGTTCTAAGTAAAACGGGGAAAGAGGGAAAATCTAAAATATTAGGAAACTAGGAAAAGAGGAAAACTCAAAAGGGGTAAAAGGGGAACTTAAGGGAAAAAGAGGAAAGACAACTTAGAAAAGAATCTACCATTTAAGAGCTTTCTAATTTTAAACTGAATTAGCAATTTCATAATAGGGAAAGCCTTTAAAGCCTGTAAGGGAATCTGGGGACACCTAGGAGTGATTCTAGGAGTAACTCTAGGTGGGTGAGGGAAATAAGATAATTAATTAATTAAAGAAATTAAATAATGGAGGAATGAAGGGGATGGGTGACACTTGTACGGAGAAGAATTTTTAGAAATTTATTTTAAAACTTTAATTAAATAAGATTTTAGGAAAGAAAGGAAGTTCGAAACTCTATAAGATGAAGGAAGGAGAAGGATGAAGGATGATCTTATGTTTGTGTAACGTTACGCTGTAAAAATATCTGCTTGACTGGATTATTTGTGGGATTTGGGGATAGCCAGCTCGGAGAGGAGTGGTAGCTCAGCCTTGCGAGGTGCACTGGGAGCTAGTCAAAATCTCTGGATAATGTGTGTGGCCCCTTTGTGGCTCGGGGAGCTAAGGGGTAAGAAGAGTAACCCTAGCATTGGTTGAGAGGTATCGGTGAAGTCTCGACGGTCGATGAGTGGGAGTTGCACGGGATGCCAATTGGAGCAGGCGATTAGGCAACGGTATGCTTTTCATTTTTGTATGGTAGAATGTATTAGGACTTATGCTTGGATCTACGTATTTAGTGGAGAAGTAAACTGAGTTATCTTTAAAATTTAATAACAGAAATTTTCTTAGCCTAGCTCGATGATTGTGACCCCAATGGCCTTCATTCCCGCATGAATTGATAGCCCTGTGGTTTGACTGTGACCCATGCGATTGTTTTTCCTTTCATCCCTAGCTCGCCAGTCCTTGCCTGAGTAGTCGGCCAGGAGCCTGATCTATGATCATCGCCTTAGTGTTAAAATACCTATGGATCTCAACACCCTGCTTTTCTGTGCAAGGATGATGAGTGAAGGACGCACCTGTTCACCGTCTACCTCCGTTATTGTCTTTGGATGGTTGTTTGACTTGTGCCTTCTAGGAAAAGTGCCCTTTCTCATGGATTTCCTTGCATCCTTGTTGGTCTAGTTATGTGCTTGATTGATCATCCCTACCTTATCTTCCATTGACCTCATACCTACATTTTAACTTGAGACAACGATTTTATGCTCTACTTGGGATATCAAGGATTTGATTACTCGACGTTTCTTGGCCCAAACATTATAAATATATTAAAAGTGATTATTTTTTACATATGTTTATTACCATTCTAGTGGTAAGGATTGAGTGACATAAAATTTATATATAATGATGTGTGGTATGGGTATTCTGTCAAAAATAAATGACTTCATGTTAGCATTTTTATTTTTACATTTGGTATTCTGGCATTGGGAAACCAATGGATTTCTGTCTGCATTTTAATTTTGGCATCTTGAATCTGGAGAAACACGTAAATTCTAAGTCCGCGTATTGTTGTACACATGCATATCTGAATTCATTGATAGATCGCAATTGTTATAAAGCCTGAAACGGAAATGAAATGAATTATGTTTATTGTGTTGATGCATTCCTGGTAAATTCTAAGTCTGTGAATTGTTTGTACACATGCACATATGATTTCATTGATACATAGCTATTATTGCAAAGCCTAAAATCAAAATGAAATGAAATGTGTTTATTGCATTTGATGCGTTCCTAGCAGATTCAAGTCTGCGTTGATACAAATCCCTGGCAATTTACTCTGTATATTATTTGCTTACATACTTATGGTCTACCATTTAACGCTACGGATCATTCATCCTTGCGTTCATTACTTATAACCTAGGATTTACCCTCTACCTCTTTGATATTTAATTAAAGGTGTTGCCCTACGTTTTCCTACTTCTGGCATGTGAATCTACCTCTTCCAATCTGTACATTTCATAGGTGAATTTGATATGCATTGAATAGAAAGTGGTGGGTTTCCATGCGATTTTCTTGATATAACCCAGAGCCATTCTCCTATTAACTCTCAACCATTTTCTTTCACTGATAAACTACAACGAACTAGATGATAACTCAAGTAAAACTCAGAAATTTGTATGTAAAGCATGAATTATATCTAGGTAGAATTCTTACTGTGATAATGAAGTTTCCACTGTGGAAGTGTTACTCTTAATTTAATTTTAGCGCTGGTGAATCCTCGATCCACCTGCCTTGTAACCCCTTTTCCCAAGCCACGCACCTTCAATGATTTGCGAGACGTCCTAGTGAGGGCACAAAATTTTTATTGACCGAAATTTTACTAATTGACAGTTGTAATAGCAGCAAATTATTAATGATGGTTGAAATGACAATAATTTATTAATGGGAGTTGAAATGACAGTTGGAATTTGCAGTAATTTATTAAATGGCAGTTATAGCAATGGCTTTTGGTGTATGGGGTGTTAGTTTTGGGAATTATTAATCCTAACCTTATTTTCAAGTTTTATCCTAGTTCAAGCTGTCTCTTCATAAATCAAACAAGTTTACCTTTTTGCGTTTTAATTTATTTTAAATGAATAAGGTGATCAAATTTAGTAAAAATAAAACACCCCTACTAATTTATAATTTAGACATATGCCAAGAAAAAATAAATAAGATAAATAAAAATAAAGAATCTTTATGTTTAGAACTGAACTAGATTTATATGTCTATCTACTTTAAATTTTGTCATAGATCAATATGTGCACCATATTAAGAATATCATCAAAATGGAAAAATGAATGGAGAATTGTTGGAGTCATGGTTATGTAGCTCTTCATTCATTTGTGCCCTAAATTAATTGATAGTTGTATTGCGTCATGAATATGAGAAGCATGGTTGATTATGTAATTGTTCTTTTAGCGCTTTTAAAATAGAGTGGGTTACTCTTGTGCCATTAAGAGATGTTGACGATTGGTTGAATTGTATGTATATATTATAATTTATGCACCATGAAATTTTAGGATGTGAGATTGAATATGTAATTGATTACCTTTCTCCACGAATTTAATTGATGGAATAACGAATTCACCTTAGTTATTTTCAATGAGTTATATAATAAGTTTTAGGTATTAACACTTTATGTCACAACAAATACTTCACTTAATTTAGCTTTTATCTTAAAGTCATTTTGCATTTTAGAAATGCTAAGTTGGGCTCGTAATGGATGATTAAAATAGACTGTAATTATTGACTATATTGACTCGACGATTGATCGGTATATCAACGAAGTCATTTTTGGCTTGCACTTCCCGTTGAGGGGGCTGTTGTTCATTACTTTAATGTTGTAATTGGTTGTAAACTTTGATGCACGTAGTTGGCTCACTGAAGGGATCTAGTTATTTGTGTAATTGAATTTGGGTGCATCAGGTTCTTAGGATGATTGTTCTTAGATCAATAGGCTTGGTCTGCTTGTGTCGGGTGGGGTGTAAACACCTCCTTGTTCCTCAGAATAGTCATCATCCTTGAGACCTTAAATGGTCAAAATCGATGGGAACCTGGGCTTGAGCGTTGCTTATGTGTCTTAGAGGTCCTAACCATTGCAGGGTAGGACGGGCGGGTAGTCTTTCTTATTCTTCGTCGATTGAGTGTTGTACATTACTTCCAATTGCTTGATGTGCTTTATGTTAGGTCGCTTTGTTGTTGTCGGGTGAGTTGCATGCATCATGTTCGTCGTCGTGTTGCAATGTAGATTATAATGTCGTTATTATCCTTCTACACACGCACAAAAAAAAATAAAAATTATGCACTTGTTATGAGAGGCTTGTTGTTGTAACTAAACAGAAGGTATGTTACATGTGGTATCAGAGCAGGTTCAACCCGCAACTTGGGATCGCTACGGATTTCATTGATATGATTTGATTATACTGTTGCTAATCAAGTTGACTTGTGTGTGTGCAGGTAATCATGGTTAGGGGACACCATGGAGGCAGATGACGAGGTGCTAGGGGAGGAGGCGCGACGCCTCCAGTAGCATCCATGCCTGAGGGGTCTAACCCCTAGGGAGACGAGCAAGTTCTCGAACAGGAGCAAATAGAAGTTGGTGATGTAGTTGGAATGATGAGATATTTTCAGCACATGTCCAAGGAACTAATCAGCCGTTTGGAAAAAGATGAGGCGAGGGCGCCGACACCCACTGAGGTTCTGTCGCATGCTCCGATCGGTACTGGTAGCATTCACCGTGAACTCGAGAAGGTCAAATTTCCTGAGTTCTTTGGTACCCCAGACGGCGCAGCTGCTGTGGAATGGTTGGAGAACATGGCGACGTGCTTTGTACTTCATGATTATACCTCCAACATGAAGGTTCGCATGGTGGTCTTTCAACTGAAGGGGAGCGCTCTTCTATGGTGGAAGATTCTCCTAACACAACTGAACATGGTCGTCGAAGACGTGTCATGGGAATTGTTCGAGGAATGGTTCTGAGAGAGGTACCTTTCAGAGGAATTCATTGAGCGTCATCTCAATGTGTTCAACGACTTATGACAAGGAGGTCGTACGGTGCCCGAGTACGAGGCTCATTTTATGGAGCTGCTCTGGTATGCTCTACACCTTAACACTGAGAAACGTAAGTTCAAAAGGTTCATGTTCGGCCTTAATGGCAACATACGTGCAAACGTTAGGATTTTGATACCTCAAACCTTGCATGATTCCATCCAGAAGGCTCTCATAGCATAGGAGGAGCTTATCAACGAGGTTCAGACCAGGACTCTAGTGAGACCAGCAGAGAAGGTGTCATCTGGAGCACAGTAGCAACAGACACCAGCCAGGCATACACTGGGATATCGTGGCTTCCAGAGGGGATCCACTTTCACTACACCCCGGTGACCGATGCCTCGGCAGCGGACACCTTATCAGGGATCACAGCATCAGTAGTAGCATCAACCGCCACAGCAGCAGTTTCAGCCTGTTCAACAGAATAGACTAGGATTTTAGGCTGGTGGGCCGTCATCCTCTACTTCAGGTACCAATACTACTAGGCTGAAGAAGGGATGTTGGACGTGTGAGGAGCCAGACTACCAGCGCGACTGCCCGATGGAGATGACTAGAGCATCTAGATCAGTCAGACCCACTACCATGGGAGAAATGCGCAAGGCCCATCGGATTCATGCAGCGGTGAATAACCGCCAGGCAGAGCATCAGTTGATCAGTTGAGACGACAGGTACCATCGCTAACCAGACCCTTAGTATTTTTATAGATCCCAGTGCTATCGAGAGTTTCATTTATGGTGCAGCGCTAAAAAGGATTAAGTTAAAGGAAGTCGAACAAGATGAGTTTAGCTTCATAGAGATGGATTTGGGAGCCAAGCAAAAGGTTGGCGGAAAGGTTACGGGATGTATCCTTAACCTGGGAGAGTTTGTCACCAGGGCCAACCTGTATGTCACGATCTTAGGATCTTATGACATCGTGATTGGTATGGACTGGTTGGAATCGCATGAGGTGATACTCAACTGTAAGATGAAATGGTTGAGCTTGGTCGATGACGAGGGACAGAGATGTGTGATTGTAGGGCGGAACCAGGGAATTTCCTTGAGGTTCATTTCTTCCTTGCAGCTTCAGAAGAGCATGCGCAAGGGATGTAAGCTTTATGCGATCCTTGCGTTAAATGCGAAGGGAGTAGCGGAAGGTCTAGAACAACTTCTGGTGGTGAGAGAGTTTGTAGATGTATTTCCAGAAGAGTTACCTGGGATTTCGCCGGAGAGGGAATTGGAGTTTACCATAGAACTAAAACCAGGGACTGAATCAATAGTAAGGACACCTTATCGAATGTCGACCCTGGAGTTACAAGAGTTGAAAATGCAACTGAATGAGTTGTTGGACCTGGGACTGATACATCCTAGTGTGTCACCGTGAGGTGCACCTGTTATTTTCATACAAAAGAAGGATGGGTCGTGGAGGCTCTGCATTGACTACCATCAACTGAACAAGGCCATGATCAAGAATCAATATCCATTGCCGAGAATTGATGATCTGTTCGATCAAATGAAGCACAAGACAGTGTTCTCCAAGATCGATTTGTGATTAAGGTATTACCAGTTACAGATCAAAGAGGATGACATCCCTAAGACCTCCTTTAAGACGAGGTTTGGACATTGCAAGTTTACCATTTTACCATTTGGACTAACAAATGCCCCAGGGGTATTTATGAGTTTGATGAATGGAGTGTTCCATGAGTACTTGGACAAGTTCGTCCAAGTATTCATTGACGATATTTTGATTTACTTTCGGATGACAGAGGAGCATGACGATCACTTGCGCTTTGTAGTATACCTACGGAGGTAATATGTAGTATACCTAGAGAGGTAATATGGGGTACCTAGGGAGGTACCCAATGGGAATTTAGTTATGTGTTATTAGTGGAAGTCAATTAATATATGAAAATGTGGTCATTCAATGTAAGGTGGACTAGGTCCACTATATTAATAAAGTCCCACTATGGTAGTTGGATGTAATAAATGTGAGAAGTCTCTCTAGAAGGTTCTTGGGAGATAGGGAGAGCTATATAAATAAGTGTAGGCAATGTAATGAAACATAGTGAAGAATATTGTGATTTTACAAGCAAGGATTGCTTGAGGAGTTTTGTCCTTCCAAAAGGATTAATATATGGTGTTACCCTACCTCAAGGGTTTTCTCTATTTCTTGTGTTAATGTTAATGTTATGGTGAATGGTTTATGGTTTATTATTGGTTATTTATAAAGTATATTTTCATATCTATTCAAGTTCTTTACAAGTGGTATCAGAGCACTTTCATTGGGCAGACATTGTGGGCAAATACTTTTTATTTTTGCAGATTTTTTTTTCGGAGAAGAAAAAAGAGGGCTGCG
This sequence comes from Picea engelmannii, assembly GCA_009831015.1. Classification (NCBI taxonomy): domain Eukaryota; kingdom Viridiplantae; phylum Streptophyta; class Pinopsida; order Pinales; family Pinaceae; genus Picea; species Picea engelmannii. The sequence goes on from ML788438.1 coordinate 340,465, forward strand.
ACATTCTTGAAATTTTTGGTATATTTCTGTGCAAAATTTTCAGAAAAGGGTTGTATATCTGAGTTCCTCTAAAAAAAAAACCCAAGTTGAAAAAAAGCATTGTCCGAAACGGAGTCCGGGAAGTCAAGATATTGAAGTTTTAAAATCTACAAATTTTCAGGATTTGTTCCGCGGACGGCGGCAATGATTTTTTTATTTATGTAGAATCTAGAGGCTGAATTTGCCAAAATAAATTACATATCTGAGTTCCTCTTACAATTTCACCCAATTTCAAAAAAAATATCATCCAAAATGGAGTCCGGGAAATGAAGTTATGAGCATTTTAACTTCAACAGGTTTTTAGGGTTTTTCCAGAAAAAACCGTGATTTTCTGTCGTAACTGATTGTTCTATTTTTTGGAGTTTTTCATAGAAAGATGTATTTTACAGGGAAATGTGATGGCCCTAGTATTGAATCATTCATTAAAGAAATAAAATCAGCATGGGAATATACTTGGCCCCATTAGGTAGATCTCAAATTGCAAGGTGATGCTGTCATTTGGTGGAAATCGCTTGATTATAAGGAGATGATGAGACTCTCCAATGTAGAATTTGAAAAAATATTGTTAGACAAGTGGTCTCATGGAGAAAATAAGGATAAAGAGAGAACCAAGAGTTTATTTTCATGTGAAAAATCTATATTACAAGTTCATGGTTGTATTCATAAAGAAAATATCGTTGTTTCTATTAACCCTAGTTGCATGCATAATTTTATCAATGTTCAATTGGTTAATAGATTGCAAGTTCCAATAAAGAATATTCAAAGCACATATGTTGAGGGTGAAAATGTTCAAATTTTAAAATATTTGAAGATTACCATGGATAAATATGTGTTGCATTCATATTTTTATGCTATGGATATGGATGAAGTGGATATTGTTTTGGGATATCCTTGGATCGAATCAGTGGGTATCGTTAATATTAATGTGCAAAAGAAGTTTTTAAAGTTGTGGTACAAGAAAAAGAAAATCGCATTGCAGGATGTGTCTCTTAGTAAGAAATATGGACCCATGGAGGCTAGCAAAGAAGTTATTGCCCAGTCTGAAGTTGAATCAGAGGCAGAGTCTACAGAAGGAGATGAAGCAAAACTACAAGAAGGACATAATCAGGAAGCTAAGGAGGTCATTGACTCAAAGGCACAAAGTGTTGCAGATTTGAAGAAAAAAGAAAAAAATCATACAGTTGTTGTATATCTCCATCCACATCATATAGAGATGAAAAAGTCATCAAGGCAAGAGCATGTGCATGAACACATTTATGCACTAGCAGGGCACCAGACAGGAAAGATAAAGATAAAGACACGGCAACCCCGACATGATGCAGATAAAGATAAGGGTGTAAATGTAGCAGATAGACATCATGTTCGACTTCCATTGGGATGGATGGATGGTCGTACTTGGTACCAGTTGACTACATTTCTTAGTCGGTCATATTGTATGGTTTCTTCTCATGTTTCGAGGACGAAACATGTGAAGGGGGATGGAATGTAGTATACCTAGGGAGGTAATATGGGGTACCTAGAGAGGTACCCAATGGGAATGTAGTTATGTGTTATTAGTGGAAGTCAATTAATATATGGAAATGTGGTCATTCAATGTAAGGTGGACTAGGTCCACTATATTAATAAAGGCTCACTATGGTAGTTGGATGTAATAAATGTGAGAAGGCTCTCTAGAAGGTTCCTAGGAGATAGGGAGAGCTATATAAAGAAGTGTAGGAAATGTAATGAAACATAGTGAAGAATATTGTGATTGTACAAGTAAGGATTTTTTGAGGAGTTTTATCCTTCCAAAAGGATTAATATATGGTGTTACCCTACCTCAAGGGTTTTCTCTATTTCTTGTATTAATGTTATGGTGAATGGTTTATGGTTTATTCTTGGTTATTTCTAAATTATATTTGTAGATCTATTTAAGTTCTTAACACACTTGGTACTAAAGTGTCTGTGAGAGCACAAATTGTATAAGAATTTGTCCAAATGCTCATTTTATCAATCGAAGATTCACTACTTAGGGCACGTCATCTCTGGTGAAGGCATCGCCATGGATCTAGCCAAGGTCTAGGCTATCATGGAATGACTTGTGTCGACGAATGTCCCTGAAGTGCATAGATTCATGGGTTTAGCAGGATACTATTCATGGTTCGTAGAGGGATTTTTGAAGATAGAGAATCTGATCACGAAATTGCATAAGAAAAACAAGAAGTTCTTTTGGACTGAGAAATGCGCGGAAGCATTTCGGAGGCTCAAGGAATTGTTGACAACAACATTGATACTAAAGGTCCCTGACATGGACATGGACTTCTTGGTATGCATTGACGCATCCAAGGAAGGCTTAGGCGGAGTCTTGATGCAATATGGATGAGTGATTGCTTACATTTCGAGGAAACTAAGAAGGCATGAGGAGAACTACGCGACACACGATTTGGAGTTATTATCCATCATATATTCCTTGAAGGTTTGGAGACACTACCTTGTTGGATGAAAATTTGAACTAAAGACTGACCATTGTGGACTACAACACATTTTTATGCAAGGCGACCTGACGCGCGACAACGATGTTGGTCAGAATTGCTTAGTGGGTATGAATTTGAGATTACTTACATAAAAGGAATGGTGAACCGAGTGGCAGATGCATTGAGTCAGAGACCACACATCTTTTTGGTGTTTCCCCTTCAGACGAATCTACGTGAAAAAATTCTAACCTTTCAGCGTGACGATGACTGGTACAAAGAGGTCGAGGGTTTTTTGGAAAAAACACAATGATGGTACCATGATTTGAAGGATTTTCATTTGATAGCAATGGTTTATTGAGGTTTAAAAATTGGATCTATGTACCACTGAACGACGAATTGAGGATGTTGATCCTAAGAGAGTCTCATAGAGTAGTTTACATGGCTCACCCGGGAGTCACGAAGATGAGGGAAAACCTTAAACCCTTATTCTTCTGGAAGGGAATGAAGGCATACATACTCAACTATGTGGCCATATGTCTATAATGTCAGCAGGTAAAGGCTGAACATAGACACCCATCAGGATTACTACAACCACATGCTATTTCGGAATCAAAATGGGAGGTTATTTCAATGGATTTTATTGTTGGATTTCCATTGACGGAAAGGAGACATGAATCGATTTTCGTAGTATTAGACACTTTGACAAGAGTGATCACTTTATCCTCGTGCATACAATGTATCAGGCACCTGACATAGCTAGAGTTTTCATCAGTGAGATTTTGAGGCTGCATGGTATGCCTAAGAAGGTTATATCCGATCGAAGATCGGTGTTTACTAGACGATTTTGGATGAGTTTCCAAGAGGCCTTGGGAACCCAACTGAACTTTAATACTGCATATCACCAAGAGGTTGATGGGCAGGCCGAACGAATGAACCAGACCTTGAAGGACATGTTGTGCATGTATGTGATGGACCAAAAAAAGCATTGGGAAGAATTCTTACTACTGGTAGAATTCGCTTACAACAATAGTTACCAAAGCACCATTAAGATGGAGCCTTTCGAGTTTCTTTACGGGCGACCATGTCATACACCTTTGAGTTGGGATCGGCTTGAGGATAGGGTCCTGGTGGGCCCAGAAGTGATCCAAGAAATGGAAGAACAAATGCAAACAATAAGACAAAGGATTAAACAAGTGCAGGATCGATAGAAGAGTTATGTCGATGCGCGTCGTGTCAACCATAGTTACGAGGTCGGCGATCGAGTCTTCTTGCGGGTTAAACCACATAAGAGTTCGATCAAGTTTGGGAAGGGAGCTAAACTATCTCCTATATTCATGGGACCTTTCAAGATTGTGGAGAGAAAGGGGCCTATGGCCTATCGATTATCTTTGAGGCGTATTCATGATGTTTTTCATGTATCTATTTTGAGACATTATATTAGTGATCCTACACATGTTATTGACATGAGTTCCTTGCAGGTATCATATGAGGGGGTGCTCACGGCTGAGCTGGTCCACATCTTGGATCATCACGTTCGACAATTACGGTGTCGAACTATAGATCAGGTCAAGGTCCAGTGGGACAATTATAGTCCACACTCGATGACCTGGGAGGACGCATATGATATGCATCATCATCTTCCATTTTTGTTTGATAGATAGACATATGATACTGTGATACACTTTATTTCGGCATATATACTATGAAACTTCGGGACGAAGTTTAGACCAAGAGGGGGTGTATGTAACATCCTTCTTTGGTGCACAGAGAAAACTTATTCTTTGAGAACACTTGCTCGCAAGTGATCTGGATTATTCTGCTATTAAAACTTTTGATTTTGATTATGCGGCGCTATGGGATGATGACATGTTGTTTTTCCACCTCGACATAGACATGTGTTATTGACTCGGTTTTACTGAGTGTGCAAGATTATGGACCTAGAGGATGTCAAGGCATCGATGGAACCCCTTGGACTTTGGATCGAGTCAGGGAGTGTACCATTGGGGTTTGATTTTTTTACTGTGATATTAGTGCATATGATTAGATGATATGAAATGGATATGTTCTGACATGATTTGTTGATGATGCAGGCTGATGATAACTTGCCAACCAGACTGACATATGGAGTAAAGGGGTCACGCATGACTACCAGAGATGTTGAGGGAGAGGTTTGGAAAACAACCCTTCCATAACCTACTAGCACTCCCACCGTGGCTCAAACTATAGGTTAACAATTACATAGTTTGAGAGGACCCACGATGTCGTGAGGGCAGACTGTGGCAGTCACTCATGATGATTCTAAGGGGCGCGTAATAAGGCAGGGGCCTTATTCCTTATAGGCCCTTAGTCTCCCACAAGTTCACCTGGCGGAGTGTTGACTCCAGGGGTTATTGATGTCTACCAATTCAGTCAAGAGGTGAGTGGCACCCTTGGAGCACGTAGTGCGTCCTGAAAGGCACATCGCGCAAGGGAACAAATGAGGCGAGTGGCACCCTTGGAGAACCTAGTGCATTCTGAAGGGCACATCGTGTTGTTGATGTTAGAGGAATGAACCTAGATGTCCTTAGGACGAAGAACATGTTAAGTATTTTAAAAAAAAATTCCCTAATTAAATGTCGCCCGATATGAAAATTTAAGATTTAAGTCTAAACTATGCTAGTGGTGAAATTTTGTCTCTCTATAAAATATTTTTTTTTGTAATAATAATAATAATATTAACAAAAATAAAAACCCCTTGAATAATAATTATGATCTTCCTTAAATATTGTGACATAAATTAATTAATAAATTAATTTAAAAAAAATTAATTCTATTGGATTAAAATTTAAAAAGGGAATTAATTGTTTTAGTACTTGATAATTTAAAATATACTAATTAAATAAGAAAAGGGAAAAAGGGGTTAATTTCCACACCTGCATTTTTGAGTTCTAAGTAAAAAGGGGAAAGAGGGAAAATCTAAAATATTAGAAAACTAGGAAAAGAGGTAAACACAAAAGGGGAAAAAGGAGAACTTAAGGGAAAAAGAAGAAAGTCAATTTAGTAAAGAATCTACCATTTAAGAGATTTCTAATTTTAAACTAAATTAGCAATTTCATAATAGGGAAAGCCTTTAAAACCTATAAGGGAATTTGGGGACACCTAGGAGTGATTCTAGGAGTAACTATAGGTGGGTGAGGGAAATAAGATAATTAATTAATTAAAGAATATAAATAATGGAGGAATGAAGGGGATGGGTGACACTTGTACGGAGAATAATTTTTTGAAATTTATTTTAAAACTTTAATTAAATAAGATTTTAGGAAAGAAAGGAAGTTCGAAACTCTATAAGATGAAGGAAGGAGAAGGATGAAGGATGATCTTATGTTTGTGTAACGTTACGCTGCAGAAATATCTACTTGATTGATTTACTTGTGGGAGTTGGGGATACCCATCTCGGAGAGGAGTGGTAACTTGGCCTTACGAGGTGAGCTGGGAGCTAGTCAAAATCTTTGGATAGTGTGTGTGTCCCCTTTGCGACTCGGGGGGATAAGGGGGATGAAGAGTACCCCTAGCATTGGCTAGGAGGTATTAGTGAAGTCTCGATGGTCGGCAAGCGGGAGTTGCACGAGGTGTGCGGGACGCCAATTGGAGTGGGCGATCAGGCAACAATGCGCTTTTCATTTTTGTATGGTAGAATGTATTAGGACTTATGCTTGGATCTACGTATTTAGTTTAGAAGTAAACTAAGTTATCTTTAAAATTTAATAACTGAAATTTTCTTAGCTTAGCTCGATGATTGTGACCCCCATGGCCTTCGTTCCCGCATGACTTGATAGGCCTATGGTTTGACTGTGACCCATGTTATTGTTTTTCCTTTCGTCCCTAGCTCGCTAGTCCTTGCATGAGTAGTCGGCCATGAGCCTCATCTACGTTCGTCACCTTAGCGTTAAAAGACCTATGGATCTCAATGCCCTGCTTTTCTGTGCAAGGATGATGAGCGAAGGATGCACCTGTTAGCTGTCTACCTCTGTTATTATCTTTGGCTGATTGTTTGACTTGTGCCTTCTAGGAAAAGTGCCCTTGCGCAAGGATTTCCTTGCGTCCTTGTTGGTCTAGTTATGCACTTGATTGATCATCCCTACCTTGTCTGCAATTGACCTCATACCTACATTTTAACTTGAGACAATGATTTTATGCTCTGCTTGGGATATCAAGGGGTTGATTACTCGATCTTTCTTGGCCCGACCATTATAAATATATTAAAAGTGATTATTTTTTACATATGTTTATTACCATTCTAATGGTAACAATTGAGTGACAAATTTTTTATATATAATGATGTGTGGTATGGGTATTCTGGAAAAAAGAAATGACTTCATGTCGGCATTTTTCTTTTTACATTTGGTATTCTAGCGTTGGGAAACCAATGGATTCCTATATGCATTTTCATTTTTGCATCATGAAGCTGGAGAAACATGTAAATTCTAAGTCTGCGTATTGTTGTACACATGCATATCTGAATTCATTGATAGATCGCGATTGTTGTAAAGCCTGAAACATAAATGAAATGAATTGTGTTTATTGTGTTGATGCATTCCTAGTAAATTCTGAGTCTGTGAATTGTTTGTACACATGCACATCTGATTTCATTGATAGATAGCTATTATTGCAAAGCCTGAAATAGAAATGAAATGAAATGTGTTTATTTCCTTTGATGCGTTCCTGGCAAATTCAAGTCTGCATTGATACAAATCCCTAGAAATTTACTATGTATATTATTTGCTTACATACTTTTGGTCTACCATTTAACGCTACAGAGAATTCATCCTTGCGTTCATTACTTCTAACCTTTGGTTTACCCTCTACCTCTTTGATATTTAATTAGAGGTGTTTCCCTACGTTTTCCTACTTCTGGCCTGCGAATCTACCTCTTCCAATCTATACATTTTATAGGTGAATTTGATGTGTGTTGAATAGCAAGTGGTGGGTTTCCATGTTATTTTCTTGATATAATCTAGATCCATTCTCCTATTAACTCTCAACCATTTTCTTTCACTGATAAACTGTAGTGAACTAAATGATAACTCAAGTAAAACTCATAAAATTTTATGTAAAGCATGAATTATATCTAGGTAGAATTCTTAGTGTGATAATGAAGTTTCCATTGTGGAAGTGTTACTCTTAATTTAATTTTAGCATCGTTGAATCCTCGATCTACCTGCCTTGTAACCCCTTTGCTCAAGCCATGCACCTTCAATGATTTGTGAGACGTCCTGGTGAGGGCAGAAAATTTTCATTGACCGAAATTTTACTAATTGACAATTGTAATAGCAACAAATTATTAATGATAGTTGAAACGGTAGTAATTTATTAATGGGAGTTGAAATGACAGTTGGAAATTGCAATAATTTATTAAATGGAAGTTATAGAAATGGCTTTCGGTGTATGGGGTGCTAGTTTTGGGAATTATTAATCTTGGCCTTATTTTCAAGTTTTATCCCAGTTCAAGGTGTCTCTTCATAAATCAAACAAGTTTACCTTTTTTCTTTTTATTTTATTTTAAATGAATAAGGTGATCAAATTTAGTAAAAATAAAACACCCCTACTAATTTATAATTTAGACATATGCCAAAACAAAATAAATAAGATAAATAAAAAGAAAGAATCTTTATGTTTAGAACTGAACTAGATTTATATGTCTATCTACTTTAAATTTTGTCATAGATCAATATGTGCACCTGACGCAACCCGCCCCTCACCGAGCCGTCTGCGCCCACCAGGACCTTCTATTTCTCCCGGGCCCGAAGAGTCAATGCTCTTCCTTTCGGATGTCGGGAGTTCGGACTTCGGGAGTTCGCGTTTCACGCGAACACAATTTGCA
>ML788438.1:348866-361209 GCA_009831015.1 Picea engelmannii
CACCATATTAAGAATATCATCAAAATGGAAAAATGAATGGAGAATTGTTGGAGTCATGGTTATGTAGCTCTTAATTCGTTTGCACCCTTAATTAATTGATAGTTGTATTGCGTCATGAATATGAGAAGCATGGTTGATTATGTAATTGTTCTTTTAGTGCTTTTAAAACATAGTGGGTTACTCTTGCACCATTAAGAGATGCTGACGTATGGTCCAATTGTCCAATTGTATTTATATATTAGAATTTATGAACCATGAAATTTTAGGATGTGAGATTGAATACATAATTGATTACCTTGCTCCACGAATTTAATAGATGGAATAAGGAATTCACCTTAGTCATTTTCAATGAGTTATATAATAAGTTTTAGGTATTAACACTTTATGTCACAAAAAATGCTTCACTTAATTTAGGTTGTATCTTAATGTCATTTTGCATTATAGACATGCTAAGTTGGGCTCGTAATGTATGATTAAAATAGTCTGTTATTATTGACTAAATTGACTCGACGATTGATCGGGATATCGGCGAAGTTGTTTTTGGCTTGCACTTCCCGTTGAGGGGGTTGTTGTTCATTACTTTAATGTTGTACTTGTTTGTAAACTTTGATGCGTGCGGTTGGCTCACTGAAGGGTTCTAGCTATTTGTGTAATTGAATTTGGGTGTGTTAGGTTCTTAGGATGATTGTCCTTAGCTCAGTAGGCTTGGTCTGTTTGTGTCAGGTGGGGTGTAGACACCTCATTTTTCCTCAGAACAGTCACCAGCCTTGAGACCTTAAATGGTCAAAATCGATGGGAACCTAGGCTTGATAATTGCTTATGTGTCCTGGAGGTCCTAACCACTATAGGGTAGGACGGGTGAGTAGTCTTTCTTATTCTTCATCGGTTGAGTTTCATACATTGCTTCCAATTGCTTGATGTGCTTTATGTTAGGTCTCTTTGTTTTTTTTGTGTGAGTTGCATGCGTCATGTTCATCGTCATGTTGCAATGTAGAGTATAATGTCTTTATTACCCTTATACACACACACACACACAAATAAATCATGCACTTGTTATGAGAGGCTTGTTGTCATAACTAAATGAGAGGTATGTTACATTCCCTTTCCCTTTTCCTTTCCCTTCTTGCTTTGAATATGATTTCCCTCATACACCAACTCCAGTTTTCCCTGCTTCAATATACCTTGCTTGAAAAGATACCTCATCAAGACTAGTAGGTCCAAACATAAATACAATATTAAGAATATAAGAAGGTAAAACTCATATATAATTCATAAGAGTTTCTTGTGTAGTCAATGGAACATCTAACATCAATGCCATCTTATGAAATTCATCTGTGTATTCTTGCACCGATTGTCATTTTTTTAACTTAAGACTTTGTCATTCAATTAAAGCATTTTCATTATATCCTAATGGATATAACTGTTTTCTAAGTGTGTAAATAAAATCATGCCATGATGAAATAATCTTACCAACTTGTCGAGTTCCATGCTACATCTTACTTTTCCACCATATAAGAGTTGTACCTTCAAGACGAAGTTATGCCAATCTAATTTTGGTTGCCTCATATTTTATTTGTTTCACATTAAAATATACCTCCATATGTCTAACCCAATTATCAAGTTTCTCATCATTAACTTTTCCATCATACATAGGAATTTTTTTTTTTACATCAAGTTTAAGTAATGGCATATCAAGCTTATGTTTATGAGAATGAGAATTTTTTCTTGTAGAAGTAGTGTTAGAAGTAGAACTTGAACTTGAAGAAGAAGCAGATGGAGATGAAGAAGGTGAAGGAGGAGTTTTTGGAGGGTCCTCTCCTTCTTCAATTTTTTCTTTCTTTGAATATTCCCCTTGAACAGGTCTCTTCCATTCCAAGTAATCATCATACAATACTTTTACCATCTCCGACATGGAAAACAAAGTTTTTTGAAACTTTGTTTCATTTTGAGAAAGTCCTTCTTCTGATGCCATATTCTCAGTTTTAGATGTTCTCTTTCTTGATCCAATCTCAGGAACCCCTTCTAGAAGTTCTCCTTCACCACGGCTTAGATTTTCCCTGGTAATCATGCATACTAAAAAACAACCAACTATCAACTTGCTCGGATACCAATTGATCTGAAAATAATCTTTTAAATACTTGGTTAAGTAATTTGCATGAGTTGATTTACCATTTAGAAATTAAATAGAAGAAGAATATGCTTAATCAAAGAATTATGAAACCACTATAAACAAATCAGAAAAAAAAAATGGACTATAAGAACAACAAACCATAACCCCAAATATTGATAACAGAGTTCGACACAAAATTTCCTACATCTTCAGGCCTTTGTCTTCAGTGGGAGTCTTATTATTAATATTCAATGCTTAAAAAATGTATCAAAATTACATCAATTTGGTATCTCATAGACTTTGTTGTGTTTTTCTCCGTCTCAAGAACCTAATGCAACAAACGACACTAAAAACGATGGAGTAAAACTCTTGGAAATGGCCTCCAAGGTTTAGCTAGTTCATTGGCTTCTCTGCATAAAAAAATTATGTTCTTCTTATCATAACATCAATTTGGTCCCTGATCAAATGGTAAATATTTTGGTTAAAAATAAAGAGGTTGAATGGTCAAATCGCAACCACCCTCGACTCTTAGCATAAAACATGGTATGAATTTTTGTAATATGGCTAAAAATAACCATTATCCAAAGTTTCCACCCACTTTTCATATGATTCGAATCTCTCACTTTATGGCCTTTGACCCACTTGGCATAACATAACCATATAAGATTTATTTAAACCATATAATTCCAACCAAAAAACTTTTATAATTCATTTCCATTATGGGTAATCAAATAAGAGTTTGGGATTTGAAATATGGTTAAAATCTTCCTTAGAATTCGATGCTTTTAATAAGGGATAAAATATATGGTTTTTAAAAACAACCATGTAATAATATCCCCAACCAATATATATCTTTGTGGTATAATTTATGGTATCATGGGATGTAATATGGCATAAATTTGGAGTTAAGCGCAATATTTGGTTATGTTGATTACAACATATATCATATAAGTGTCAAGACATTTAATGGTCGGTCAACGAACAACCAAATCTCAATAATTAATAATATTCCACAAGACATAGAAATCACCAACATTGCCATAGTGGTTAGCGCATGGAGTGTAGTCTTTTGTGCTTGAAATTTTGTAAGTTTGAATCTTCGAGTAGATAGATAGAACAAATTTTTGACCAACACCCATTTGGCCTAATCAGGGAGCCACTACGTGGCACCACTGCATTGGGCAACGTGTTGAGTAGTTATTGGCTCATACATGTTGAGTCATCAACCCAACCTCCAGTCCAGTCACCTGCCTTGGCAGATGTTTGCCTGATATCTCTATTACGTGTCAGTTTCTACCATTGCCATGTCACTACCTGCCACTGCCACATGTTAAGATCAGAATTTGCCATGTCACCCTTTGGACAATTGACTTTTTACTTGTTTATGTAAAACTTCAAAACACAATAACTTTCACATACAGAGTCCACTTTTGAAAAATAATATACCATCAGAATCGACACGATGAGCACTATGTGATGGCATTGGTTTCGTCTAAATCTAAGAATTTTTAATTTTTGTCATTTTTGGATCCATTTAGATCAAAGACAAAGGTAAAAACAAGCACCTTTTTAGTTCTTGTTCCATCTGTGTGTTTATACAAAGTTTCCTTGCATGATAATCTATTGGAAAACCGAAGTATTTTCATAAATTGGATGATACCATGTATTTGACCATAATGCAAAAGTTCTCCAATATACAAAACGACATCTAGAAACATGGCCAATGGACATGTGTTGTATCTTTTTTGCATTTATTGATTACTTATGGACTATACAAATGGAATCCATGCTAGAGTTATCCGAAACATTGGAAAGAGAAAATGAATTTGTATATATGCAAAAAAGATATTGAAATATGCTTTGACAAATTGGAACATGTAATTTTGTAGTTTGTTTTATATGTATTTTCATATTTCAAGGAAAAGACAAATTGTATGATGGTTAGTCCAATATGCATCTAATAAAAATAGTTTTGATTGTTCCTTTGCCACATTTGACCATACATTATCAATAAGTGTTTTTTGTACATGGTTTGACTTTTTCAATAGGAATTACAGATTGTAACTAGACATGTAGTTCTCCAATTTTCTTGTTTTTTCATTGCTTTCTAACATGTCAATGTGAAAGTCTCCTAGAATGATAATAATTTCCTTCAAATGTACATGGTGCAATGTTGTTGTAGTAGTATTTAGTATGTTGGTCAAATTTGTATGGGGTGTAACATAGATATTCAGTATTGCAATTTTTGATCCATGAACTATTGTCTTTGTTAACAATGCCTCAATGTTTTGTTCCTGAAAATTCACATGTTCCAAAATTTTTATATTTTTTTTCACTAGTATCATGACTCTATTCCCAGTGCAATTTGACATGCAATTGAAGCTTTGAAATTGTTCATTTTCCATGCACATTGTCATATAGGTTTATTGCAAGAACAAAATATTGAATTATATTATGTCATAATCATTTACTATATCATTAATATCTGCATTTAGGTTGTGTGTGTTTAGTGAGAGGGTTGAAATGCATGATTATGATTCTATTGATTGAGAATCATACTCTAGAGTCCATTTTCCAGTAGTCTAAAGGCATTCATCTTGATGTCAATGTTTTTCTTTGCCCAAAGGTTCTCATGAATGAGAGGATTTAGAAAATATAATGGTTCCATGTTTTTCACATGCGACAAGGTTGTGTAAACCAAATTATGTTTTTGTATTCCACTAGGGTCAAACTGAACACTATAAAGTGTCAAACCTTGTGACCTATGTATTGTACATGCACATGCAAGTTGGATTGGAAATTATTTCCATGTCTTCACTTGAACTGTTTTTTCTATGATCAATATTGGTTTTGCAATGCGCAATAGAGGTGTCCAATCGCAGGCCAGAGTGTCTAGGTTGTAAAGGTAAGATAATTTGTTTACTTCTCGATGTGAAATAAGCATATGATGAAACCTAATCCATAGAGAATATGATCTATTTTATTTTGTATATGATTTAACCACCCCATAGACATCATTCACCAATCCATCCTATGAATCGTAATTGCAAGAATATATCTTGACTAGCATATTGAATTTGAGGACAAGAAAGAAACAAAGATTAGTTGTGTGATGATGGCATGACATATCACCATGGTTATATTCATCCATGCCAATTGTATTGATCACAATTTCATCACCAGGAATGAGTGAAAGAATATGCTTGTTATGCATTGCAACATGCTTGTTTATATAAAATAAATACAGGAATGCTGGTTCTTTTGGTGTAGGGAGAACACAACATGCAATGATATATAACAGATCATCGATTGACTGGTTATTTGTTTGTATTTTGTTCAAAATTGCAAAGAAATTTTAATTTTTCTGATGCATTGTAGTTTGTATTTCATAGCATCTTATGTTGTGTTCCCAAAATCCATATGTCTATGGTTTCATGTTGACTATAGGATGCTAAAAAATTAGAGAATCCTACACCAGTTGTACTTGGTAAATATCACCATAGAACACCATGTCAATGTTACCAAAGTATTGTGTTTTCATATGTTTTATGTCCTTGTCTATTGTCAATGGAATATAAGAATCGACATCCAATCAAGGAGGCTTCATCTATGAACACAAGTTGTATTTCATTGTATAGATTTGACAATTTGTCTAACATTTATTTTCTAAGTGGAAGGAATTGGGACTTGTTAAAAGGAATTAGAAATACATAATGGATTGTTGTCCCACCTGCATTTTATGCAACTTTGCCTATATATACAACTAGTTGACCCTTTGGTTTCAAAGGATTACTTGTATTGTATTCATCATAGATTTGTATCAACATCTAGAACAACCCTTTTGTTGTGAGTGTTTTTCCTGTTCCTTCCCCCCTATAAGAAAAAAGTGAATGGGTGTGTGTATGTCCCTTCATTTTTTCATGAAAATTTCCTTGACAATTGCTTATTGTTCTTTGTTTAGTAATCTCTTGATTCTATAATATTCTTTGTTCTCAAGGAGAAATGGATGTTTTTTCACTTGAAACCCAAGATTCATACTTCATGCCATATAGATTGTTTAGAGCATTGAATATATTCTTCTAACTCATAATGTTCACACCCAGGTATAACTATTTTAAGTTCAAGACATTTATCATCATTGTTTGCAAGACTATCAAGTTATTCAAGTGCAATTTCTAAATCACCCCATGTTGAGTTGATGTTGTATGTAAACTTAGATTCATTGGTTTGTATTTCATTATGATAGAAAACATATGAAACTTCCCATGTAGCAAAGCCATGTTTTAATGTGTCTTCCCTTTCTTCAAATGGAATATATAGAAAAATCTTCTCATGAAAAAAGTTCTCATAGTCAGTATGTTTATTGTATTTGAGAAACTATATTATGTTCGGTTTCTTCCTTTTTGATATGTGTTGACCATTATTCTTGTAATTAGATACAAAATATGCAAGGAAGATGTGCCTAAGACAAGATGGACGGTCAATGTAGTAATCAATAATTGAGTGGCACATCATGTCCTAAAAATTATCAGGTTATTGTTTTAGTAGGAATGGTGGCTTAAGCATAAATGTGCATTCACTAGGAAGAGAGGTGTTTATGAAAATACACTCCCTTGAACTCGAATTCAATGGAAGGGAAAGAGAAATATGAACATCTTGTTGAGATGACATTTGTTGAATATTAATCAATGCATTTCCAAGTGTATGTATCATCTACATCACATCAATTCGACTTGTTTCATGTTCTCTCCGAATTTTCTTAAATGCACTTGTCATATATTTGTCAACTTTTTTCATGTATGAGGAGCAGTACAATGCCACAACATATGCATTGAGAACATACTATGCATCTGTATTTACATTCCAGATATTTGGCATGTGCTTGGAAAAGCTATTGTTCCACATATGTGATGTTTTTCATTTTAAGAACATTTTCGGTTGCTTCAATGTAGATTGTAATAGTTGAATGTACTTATCTTGGGTTATGCCTATGGGTATTAAAAATTCGTCAAAGCTCATCAAGTTTTCATAGTATATTTTCTATATAAATTTGAACAAGTATTTTGATTTATCAACAAGAACATTGTTGACTAAAATAAGATGTTTAATGACCTTCGTGGTTCTCATTGGCCACATAGGAAAATTGTATCTACAGTGCGAGTTTATTTTTTTACAACTATCTATTTGGTAGTGCCTATGAACTTTGGCTGGTTATGGATCAAAATGATCTATGTCATAGCCAATGTACTAGTCCAAAAAATTTTCTATTTACATGTTACTTTCCTTTCCATATATTGGAGCATTTTCTATCTAGAGGATTCCATGTTCATGCTCACTTCCCCTGTTCTAGAACTTTGTGACAAAGTAATGGTTTGAAACTTTTCCGAAGAACATGTCATTATGACATATCATTTGCTTCAAGGCATTCATTTTGTGTATATAGTAGTGTATACATGCCACTAGGTCTTTCCTTATGAGGTAATCAACATCATTGATTTCCAATGTATCAGTTTTCTTTCTCTTTTTCCCGTTTTAGTCTAAATCATTTAGTTTACTCACTAATGGAGTCCACCGATGTTATTCACTTGTAAATATAACAAAAATGGTTGGGGGAACCAATTGTCGGATCATTACAAAGAATGCCTTCTTTATTTGTTGCAAATGACGGAGAGAGATCCAAATGTTTTTGAAATCTATGGATCCAATCTCATATTTCAATAGTTTTTCTAAGTTTTATTTATATTTGACATCTTTTTCTCATATATTCCTTCCACACAACTAATATTTTCTTAGTCGCACCAAGAAGAAAGAAAGCACCTTCGCAATTAGTATTCACATTGTCTTGAAAAATAGATTTGGTATGTGACATGAGAAATCACCACTTGCTTCTAACAATTCCAATTTCACTAATTTTTGATAGCTAAAATGCTTTGTAATGTCATCATCACGCAGGTCTCCTTAGAAAAGTGTTGGTCAGTTCATTTCCTCTGCATATTTTTCCCTAAAAATTCCAAGCGGATAGTGGCCTTCAGCAGGAGCAAGCTCCATAATCTTCTCATGCAAGTCACATATCCATTGTGACTCAACCAATCCATGAATCAAAGTCTTAGTCGGGTTTTCATTTTTTGTTTCATCATCTAAATCAGTTTCAGTATTAGTTTGCAGATTTTGCGTCAAACTAGCATTTTCTTCTTGAAGAACATGATTCTAGTCCTCGTTTATACATACGTTTTCGACCATATACAAGTCTTTGGAGGTTAATTGTTTCAATTATTTCATGAAAATATTGACACATTCTACATGTTTGATATGCATTCTTATATTGAGAATGTTGTTTCAAGGAAAACACTATTGTCATGGTTTTGTTCATGGATTGTGGAAATTCTTTTTGCACAATATTATATGGACATGTACATTGATAATTGATCCTGTTAATCCCATTTGAAACCATTTATAACCCCATGTTCTAATATGTGAAAATGAAATTACCAATGACACAAGTCTTTCTCCAAGATCTGAATGTGAACTCACTTCTTCTAATGGTCTGTTACGTCTTAGTTGGTCCAGTGTTGCAAACTGCGACATTTTTCCATTTTGAAGTTACCTCTTACATGAAGTGCATATTTTTCTACTGATGAAAATTTTCTCATTCACTGTCAAGCCCATATACATTGTTTCCAAGTCCTCGGTAAAACATTTAATGTTCCTTTCAAAACACATCTCTTCACAAATTGCACAAGTCACCCTAGCTGTGTCTTTAATTTGTTCCATATAGAGTTCCTTTGCATTTTTATTTTGTACATGACAATGGC
The DNA here is from genome assembly GCA_009831015.1 of Picea engelmannii. Taxonomy (NCBI): domain Eukaryota; kingdom Viridiplantae; phylum Streptophyta; class Pinopsida; order Pinales; family Pinaceae; genus Picea; species Picea engelmannii. The sequence continues at coordinate 357,789 of ML788438.1, forward strand.
CAACATGTATCTTATCTTTTTGTTTCTTGACTTTGGAAACAGATTGATTTGATCTATGGATCCCTATGTTTGGAATCATATGTAGACATTGACCTACACTGGAAACGTGCTTGTTTTTTTGTCTTTCATGTATGCACTTTTTCAATTGATGGTTATTGAATTTATGCACATGGGAAGGAAACAGATAGACTCGATTACACTAGTTCTCCAATATGGAACCATTTTTTTTTCTAAGGATGGTCTTTGCACATTGTGCATGACATGCACTTTCCTGGCCTTCTGGATTGGTCACATGTTTCATATCTTCAACAAAGAACATGTTAGTGCAATTTTTGTTTCACGTATGATTTTTTTCAAGTCATGGTATCCATGTCTAGGCTTCTTAACAACATTTTAAAATTCTTGAAGATGAGATAGTTTGAAGGAATCATCGTTGCTTGTTGACATTGTTTTTCTTGTACAATCCCTATAAGATGGATCACGATCTTGTTTGAATACATCGACAATAAGAACAATGTGATCGTTATTATGTATTGGATTAATTGTTTGTGTAATGCTACTACAGTTGCCTGCATCCACCATGTCCACATTCATTGCGACCAGGCTACACTGCAAAGTGCATCCTTCATTGCAATTTTGTGTGGCTGATGGTTCATAGTGAATGTGTGATGTATCTATTTCAAATGACATAATATCCTTTGTTTTATCAAAGTTTGAATACACATATTAGCACTCCACAATGCTACCTACAACGAACAACCAAACCTATATATTTAATTCAAATATGATTGACACCCAGTGCAACCAAAATGTTCCACCCTCTATATTTCCTTTTTCATATGGAAATGACATGTCTATCATATACATTTTCCAACCCCCACATGCTCACACATTTTGTATAACACCGGGTGTCAGATGTTGATGCAAACAATGAAAGGAATTATGATTTCCACCTATAAGTGCATTACAAAATGATTGGAGTATGTACAGTCTCAGAGATTTCACATCAAACTCTGCTGCGACCAAGTAACAAAGTGCAGTGAACATAATCTCGCCAGAACTAGTTGTACTGGTTGTTTCCCTGTCCAATCCATGACTATGCATGTCTTGCACACGAGGGACAAGAAGGTATAATATCTTCCAAAATTGCATATGAAATATCTTTGATACAAAAATGGTTTGTAATGACCAACAAGAGGATTATTGTCATGAAACACGATGCAATACTGATCCGTAAGATCTTTTAATGACTTATGGTTGATTTTTAATTTTGCATGCGTTAATTAACCATTTGAGAAACTTAGTGAAAGAATGAGGGAAGAAGAGGAATTATGATAGCCATATATACATTTGCAGATATGAAATGAAAGAATAAACAACAAACCATAACACGTAGATTGATAACGGAGTTCGGCACAACTTTGCCTACGTCTCCGAGCCTTTTTCTCTGTGGGGGAGGCTTCTTTATTTCTGTTCAAATTCTCAAAAGTACATCGCTGCAATGCCAAATGGCTACAAGACTGATCTGGTCATGTTCTTCCAGATCTATAGAACCATGCAAAGAAAACATCATGCAAAACGGACGTCCGGAGCTCCCAGAAATGGTCTGACAACGTCTCCTCCTCAAAAGCTTCTCTGCCTCAAAATGGCTTTGGCTTGGCTTCTCCTCAACATAGTTCTTCTCTGAATTCCCCCTATGGCCTCAAACAGGCCTGGTTTATATAGCTGGGAAGTTGGTTACTCATCTCCAACTTCCTCCCAAAAATTAGGCTCCAAAAATACCCAATAACTCCCAAAAATGGAGAAAATACATTAAAAATGGGCTTAATTACAATTAAAAACCAAAAATTGGTTATAAAACCACTTTATAGTTAAAAATTGGGCCTAGCCCCCTCCATCCACGCATGGCCCCCCTTGAACGGTCATATGGGGGGCCATGTGGCCGAGCGCTATGCGCTGGCCCCCCCCTTTCCGGCGCTAGCTCCCTTTGATGTGATCATATGGGTTAAACGATAAAAATTCGCGCACACTATACACATAAACGTTGGTTATATGACATGTGGCATGCAACCAAGGGCTGGGGCTAAGCCCTGACCCGGTCGCGGCCCAAAACTTAACCATACACAATGTTAAATGTAATATGCGCCACCTACATAACAAGAATCATCGTGTGGCCTATTGGCACGATGGACTTTACCAAGGCGCTGTGGAGGGGAGGTCCATGGTTTGAATCCAGTGGACTATGCGAATTTTTTAACACAACCAATTCAACCAATACCTGGGTGCCACGTGGCAGCCCACGACTAGGCCACGTGGCACCTCAACAACCAACCGATGAATTCCACGTGTCGATTATCGATTAGACCACGTGCTTGCCACTTGTCGACCGTACTGCCACCTCAACTTTCCACGTCAATCATCGTACTGCCCAGTCACCTTTCCAAGTCAGCTGATGACGTCACCCATGCCACGTGTCACCCTTACAGTGGTGACACGTGTCACCTCTAGATTGGCCCAACTGGTTGTCCGTACGTCCAAAACTACCTGACACGTGTCACCTCCTGGAGCTGCCACATGTCTCTATCCAGAATTTCCATGTTAGTTTTATGGACCTGCCACGTCAGCGTACAGACATGCCACGTTAGCATCCGTATGGACTGCACAGTCAACATTTTTTTTTTTTGGCCTATTTGACTTTTCGGACATAATGCAATATCTTCTCCATACGGAGTCCGTTTGACAAAGTAAATATACCATCGGAATCAGGAAGATGAGATGGATGCAATGGAATTGGTTTCGTCGCATTCTGAGCACTTTCATTTTTGAGCATTTTTCAAGCCTTGTCGGGCTTTTGGATCCGATTTCGGATCACACCTCCCCACAATAAGACCTTTTGGTCCCCAAAAGGTTATTGACCAGTCAAAAATCTCGGGATAGGCCACCCGGCTTGCTCTCTGTCTCTAAACTCTGTCCTGTGCACCTGTCTCATCAAGATCAACTGTAACACAATCATGACAACTGACAATATATTTGTAAGGTAGCTAGAGAGGTAGTGGGGGGGCCCAGAGGGCCCATAGTGATAATAGTGGAGGTTATTCAATGTAAGGTGGACTAGATCCACTATATTATTAAATAAGGCCCACTATGGTAGTTAGATATAATAAATGTAAGAGGACTTCTTAGAAGGTTCTACTTCTAGAAGATTCATCCTCTAGAATGTTCTTAGGTGATGGTAGCACTATATAAATGGGCTCAAGAAAATCAATGAGACATGAAGAGAAGTATTTTATTTGGAGCGGTAGTTCATTAGGAGGATGCCCCCTCAAAGAGGCAAGTGAACATGAGAGGATCCCTTCCATAATAGGATCCATTGTATGGTGTTGCCCTACCCTAAGGGTTTGATAGTAATAAAGAAGATTTT
>ML788438.1:363330-374083 GCA_009831015.1 Picea engelmannii
CAACATCACAAGTTACTTCGTCCACATACTTAGATGAAATTGCAAATTTGATTGTGCACTGTTTTGTTATGTGCATTTGATGATGATTGCTTATCCATTTAAGTGTGTAAGGCTTATGATGAGTTTGTGTTTTTAACCCCAATTGCTTAACCAATTCTTATGAGATTAGATTAGATTGAGATCCACTGTCAATTAATGTTTCTATCTTAGTGTGTCGCATGATTACCCTTATATGAAACAAGTTGTTTCTACAATAAATCTCTTCACCACTTTTACCTGTCATACCAACCAATGAAATCTTTGACTCATCACCTGAATCCAATCCCAAGTCTGTGGGTTTTGATGTCGTTGCCACTGTTTTCATTCCCTTCTTTTCTTTGAACCACTTTGGCCTCTTCTCGGGATGCAACTTCCAACATCTGTCCTCATCATGTCCCTCTTTCTTGAAATGCTTGCAAGAGGGCTTTCCTTCCTTCTTTGACACTGCATTTGCATTCTTGCCATTGCCATGCCTTTTCCTCTTGTCCTCTTTCCTCGAAGACGACGATTCCCCTGACACACCTGCTTTCCCTTCTTCAATATACGTAGCTTGAACAAAAAATTCATCAAGGTTAGTGGGTCCAAACATGAAAACAATATTTCTAATATGCGCAGGTAAACCTCCTATATACTTCATAAGGGTTTCTTGTGTTTGCAAAGGGATGTCTAACATTAATGCCATTTTTCAAAATCCATTGGTGTATTCTTGCACTGTTTGTCCTTTTCTTAGTTTTAAAGATTGCCATTCAATTATTTCTTTTTCTTTATAACCCAAAGGATAGAATTGTTTCCTAAGTGCAGAAATGAAATCCTTCCATGATGGAAATACATTACCCACATTTTGTGTTCCTTTTTGCAGCTTGCTTTGCCACCAGATAAGAGTTGTACTTGCAAGTCTCAAAGATGCCATCTTGATTTGTGTGGCCTCATCCTTGATCTGTTGCACACTGCAGTATACCTCCATCTGCCTGATCCAGTTATCAAGTTTTTCTGCATTTACTTCACCATCATATATTGGCAACTCAAATTTTACATCAAGTTTTAACAATGGCATTTCATGTTTATTCTTCATATTTGAACATTTTTCTTTCCACTAGATCTAGAACTTGAACTTGAAGAAGAAGGAGAAGAAGGAGGTGTTGATGGAGGTGAAGGAGGAATCTGGGGATGGTCCTCTTCCTCTTCACTTTTTCCCTTTGAAGAATCACCCAAAAATGGTTGCTTCCGTTCCAAGTAATCTTCGTACAAGACTTTCACCATCTCCGACATAGCAAGGAATGTTTTTCGGAACTCTTTCTCATCTTGAGAAATCCCTTCTTCCGATGCCATCTTCTCGCTGTGAGAAGCTCTTTTTCTCAATCCAATTAATGGATTCTATGCAACAAGCTCACCTTTACCACGCTGTAGATTTTCCCTGGTTAACATGCAAAACTCAAATCCAAACGTCAACTAGCTCTGATACCACTTGATCCGTAGGATCTTTTAATGAATTATGGTTGATTTTTAATTTTGCATGCATTAATTAACCATTTGAGAAACTTAGTGAAAGAATGAGGAAAGAAGAGGAATTATGAAAACCATATATACATTTACATATCTGAAATGAAAGAATAAACAACAAACCATAACACGCAGATTGATAACGGAGTTCGGCACAACTTTGCCTACGTCTCCGGGCCTTTTTCTCTGTGGGGGAGGCTTCTTTATTTCTGTTCAAATGCTCAAAAGTACATTGTTGCAATGACAAATGGCTACAAGAGTGATCTGGTCATGTTCTTCTAGATCTATATAACCATCCAAAGAAAACAGCACGCAAAACGGACGTCCGGAGCTCCCATAAATTGTCTGACAACGTCTCCTCCTCAAAAGCTTCTCTGCCTCAAAATGGATTTGGCTTGGCTTCTCCTCAGCATAATTCTGTTTTGAATGCCCCCTATGGCCTCAAACAGGCCTGGGTTATATAGTTGGGAAGTTGGTTACTCATCTCCAACTTCCTCCCAAAATTAGGCTCCAAAAATACCTAATAACTCCCAAAAATGGAGAAAATACATGAAAAATGGGCTTAATTACAATTAAAAACCAAAAATTGGTTATAAAACCACTTTATAGTTAAACATTGGGCCTAGCCCCCTCCATCCACGCACGCGCCCCCTTGAACGGTCATATGGGGGGGCATGTGGCCAAGCATTATGCGCTGCCCCCCCTTTTTCGGCGCTATCTCCCTTTGACATGGTCATATGGGTTAAACCATAAAACTCCGCGCACACTATACACATAAACATTGGTTATATGACATGTGGCACGCGACCAAGGGCTGGGGCTAAGCCTCGGCCCGTTCGCGGCCCAAAACTTAACCATACACAATGTTAAATGTAATATGCGCCACCTACATAACAAGAATCATCGTGTGGCCTATTGGCACGAAGGACTTTACCAAAGCGCTGTGGAGGGGAGGTCCACGGTTCGAATCCGGTGGAATATGTGAATTTTTGAACACAACCATTTCAACCAATACCGGGGTGCCACGTGGTAGCCCACGACTGGGCCACATGGCACCTCAACAACCAACCGATGAATGCCACGTGTCGATTGTCGATTGGACCATGTGATTGCCACTTGTCGACCGTACTGCCACCTCAACTTGCCACGTCAATCACCGTACTGCCCATTCACCTTTCCACATCAGTTGATGATGTCACCTGTGCCACGTGTCACCCTTACAGTGGTGACACGTGTCACCTCTGGATTGGCCCAACGGGCTGTCTCTACGTCCAAAACTGCCTGACACGTGTCGCCTCCTGGAACTGCCACGTGTCGCCGTCTGGAATTGACACGTCATAAGTATGAACCTGCCACATCAACGTACGGACATGCCACGTCAGTGTCCATACAGACTGTACGGACTGCACAGTCAACATTTTTTTTGTTTTTGCCTCTTTGACTTTTCAGACAGAATGCGATATCTTCTCCATACAGAGTCTGTTTGACAAAGTAAATATACCACTGGAATCAGGAAGACGAGACGGACGCAATGGAATTGGTTTCGTCGCATTTAGAGCACTTTCATTTTTGAGCATTTTTCAAGCCCTGTCAGGCTTCTGGATCCGATTTCGGATCAAATACTGATCTCTACCTACATTTTCATTGAATAGAAAGTCCCTTCTCTTCATTGTTACTAACCAAACCGTGATAGATATATTTATACATTTGGCTAGAGAACATACCTAAAACATATCACCCCATATCCCTCTTTCATTTTTAGGTTGGTTCACAGATGCAGATAACCACATCTTTGAAATATATGCACCAACATCATGAATTCCATGAAATTGGTACAGGAAGTCAGAAGCCAATTTATACTCAAATGACTCGAATGAATCAACATTTCCTATGTGAAAGCATAAGATTAAATGATCCACCATGCCATGGCACAACTCAACTAAAGAATATTTGAAATGCAATAGAACTTGAAATGCATCAAACAAATAATCTCCTACAGTGTATGGAAATGCAAACAATCTGAAAAGACTATTGTTACTTAACACTTCATTGATTTTGGTATCTACACTTGACTCTCTTTTCATTTGATATTTCTCGACATCTACTATTTCTCTCATTTTCTAATTTGTGTGGCACAAGTTTATTTCCAAGCAATGTCTAGTAAAATATGCAAACATGAAGAAAAAGAGAACAATTCCAATACCACAATGCACACTTGATTTATTTTCCTTTCTTTACTTCTCTTTCTTTGGTGTTCTCAACTTCCACATTTCGTATTCATAGTAACTTGTCCCTGAACACAAAAATAGTAACAAGAATGTAACTACATAAAAAAAAACAGCACAAAATAAATAATATTACAGTCGACTTACTTCTCACATGGAAATATTGAATGCTCAAGACAAAAAATCGTATGGACATGTCTCTAATAAAAAGGGAAAAGTTGATGCTAGCAAGCCCGATGCCTCTTGTTCCAACACTCTAGAGGTACAAGGTTCCAACCCTTGGTTCCCTTTCGTTATCATATACAAGTGCAATCATGAAACACAAAGAAACGTGATGAGGAAAACAAGATGTTGAAGCTCAAAGTCCCCCATTTTTAATTGGAACCTGTGACCCTGAAAGTAAAGATACAAATGTCCTAAATAATGTACCATGGAATCCTTTTTATCTCTATGCCAGCCACCATGACTAGTACTCAAAAAACTGTTAAAGCCAAGGTTGAAGAAAAACCAAATTGACACTTCAAAAACAAGGAGGTCGACGAGAGCTTATCAACCGTTGTTGCAACAAGCCCATAACACTTTATCGTCTCACACCAAACCCGGAAAATCTAAGAACCAATAAATTTTGAGCTAGAGGTTGGTTATAGGCATCAGATTGGTCGTTTGAAAGTTATCGACGAGAAGAAGACAAGACTGCTAAGAATGAATATAATTTTGTCCAAAAAACAAGCTGGCACTGTGTGAACTTACATGATTAAACTGCGACAAAATTGTCATTCATGGCACTTTCAGAATAAATTTCATAAATACACACACACACACGCATATCACGAAAAAAAATGCAAAATTGCATCTAACCTTTTCCCATGTTCTTGTGTTTGCATTAGCTATGATTGTCCTTTTCAATTGTGATTATTTGATCATATATCGAACATCACCCACTATTGTTCACCTCATCCACAAGTCCCGCAGTGTGCACAATAGAAATAAAATGTTCCTTGTTACACTATCTTAACTTTGCACATATCCAACATTGTACATATCTAGAGAATTTGCACTAGAACAAATTTAAAGGACAGTTTCATAATTTGTGGTCTTAATTATGGTTTATACATGTACAATAAATATGATATTACCCATCTTGCGCAACAACAAATATATTCTTGAACAAGCAATTATTAAACATTAAATGTAATACAACCCCAACTGCCTATGCCCACACTCGATTTCACAATCCAATTGCATCAACCTATCGCCCCATTATTCTCTTGCACCAACACACTGTTTGTACCACAACATATGTTTTGCAATAAATATTAAGTAGAGATGTTAATGCACATCACTTCCACCTCTGAAAGAATAAATGAAAGATGAAATCCAATCATATCACGGGAAAAAATGGTTTTCTTATTTTTTATTAAAAAAAAAATATTGTAGACGTTTTACTATGTTAAGACTAATAACAATACATTGAATTCAAGTTAGTGAGACGTAGCAAAATGTCTTATCAATAATATCTAAGAGGTTTTCTTTGAAATTTAGTACATGTGTAAATACCTTTAAACATCTTTAATTAATATTTGCAAGGGATTATAAATAAATATTTTATTAATTAATCATTAATAATATATATAATTATAAGTATGATTAGATATAAATATATTTTAAATAAATGTAAAATTATATTTATTTAAAATAATAATGTTAAAAATATAGAAAAATGTAAAGTGGTATGTTAAGAATTTGTTATTGTATAATAAATTAAATTGCAATAAGAGTAGTATTTGGTTTCATGTATGAGATTAAGGTGACATGCTATTAAAAAGCACATGAATTCATTGGAGATAACCTCAATGATGACTATAAGGGATATTAACTTTCTTGCAAATACTACTTAGGCTAAAATCCTCTTTTAGTCTTGGAGTAAGACCTAAATGTATATTTCTTCCAAATACTATCTAGGCTAAAAACACCTTGGAGTAAGACCTAACATTAACTTTCTTGCAAATATTATTTAGGTTAAAAAGACATTTTCTTACAAATATTATTTAGGTTTAAAAGACCTTGTTTCCTTAAAATACTAGCTAAACCTCTTGATTAACCAAAAGTTGGTTTCCCTGAACCACCAATAACTCATTTAGAATAGGTAATTTTCCCTTAATAATGATAATAATCAAATTACATTCATTACTATTCTATAATAACTATCCTCACCACCAAATATATCTGAAACCATACCATATAAATAACATAATTATATATTATATGTTTCACATCCATGTCATTATTTTCAATGTCATAAATGTCTCACGTTAAAATCTGAGAGTACCATTGGACAGGACAAATGCTCTCCTTAACAACTTGCAAATATGATGGTTCGCGTTGTCATAAATAGTTAATGATATCACTCTGATATCGTGTTCTAGAAAGAGAGTTTTCAGCTGAGTGGATTAACTCTGGAGTAATCTTTTCTTTCAAGTTATCTTTTAATGATTTTTTGAACATCTGGGTTGGTTTAAAATGGGACAAAATTCATGGAAAATAATTTTGAAATACATGAAACTTTGATCCATACAAAACTCAGACTACTCCTAAAAATCTGACCTGATTCGAGTCCATTTTTTACATGAAAAGCAAAACTCTAGAGAAAAAATTGCTCCTGAATTAGCCTACTCTGTTTTCAACAAAAAAATTATGCGTTAAAACAATACTTATGTACTCATTATAGGAAAGTATATTCTATAAACTCGAGAGAGAAAATTGCTCCTAAATTAGCCTACTCTGTTTTCAACAAAAATATTATGCGTTAAAACAATACTTATGTATTCATTGTAGGAAAGTATATTCTATAAGATGTCTTTTTTGTAGCCGTTGGTAAATTTCAACGGTTACTCTTCTGAGAATATTTGCATTTCAAATATCAAATTCCTCCAGATACCATGAATTCTTAACATTTCATATCAAGTTTATATTGACAACCAGGACAAAGATGGATGTGATTTTTCTCACAATTTTAATAATAATTTATTTATTTATATTAATTTGCGACCGTCAAAATCGCCTTCGCAGCAGTAATTTTCAAGTTCTAAAGCTTCCACATAAATCAAATCCATTTACAATAAATAGGTGTACTCTGCGGTGATCTATTTGCTCTGCCTTGTTTTTAATCACATTATTTCCAGGTGGATTTTTTAGACTATTAAACTATCAATACGATTCTGTAGTATATTGATTTAGGCGCCATTTATGGGCACTATTCAATATTTGGATGGACCTGGTTAGTTAGTTTTTCGTACCTTCTAATTCATTGAACCCAATTAATGGACATGTGAGTTTAAGGTATGCTGTGATTAATTTTACCGACGTGACAAATTGTCAAATTAACTGCGGAAACTATCGATCCTTTGTTGTATGTGGATTTGCATGCAGCAATTCACACTATTTCAGCGTTTGATTGGATGGTTGGTTGGTTTTTCGTGAATTGTGGTTCAAATTGTCAAATATATTTCGAGTCGAAGATTTTGCATAAAATTGCAGGTTGCAGGCCGCATCGGATAGTAACGGTGAACACTCCCGCAACCGTGATACAATTTCAAAATAAAAAGCTACTAACACAACGGTATAATTTTTAATATTCATCTTTATATATGTGTTGCTTTTTAACGACTTTTTTAACTAATTTGATTTATTATGAGAGAACAGTGACTCATAAGTTACGTTTTATTATTTTTTGGATAAGAGGTTAAACTCCAATTAAGGAAGTATTTGGTTTTATTTTTAGGAATAATTTTAAATGTTATTTGAAATTATATGATGTCATAGATATGATTGCATTAAGTAGGATATGGGCTTTCTTCTAAATATTATTTTGGTTAAAATTATTATTTTTTCTTGGAATAAAATCTTAAATAAGAAAACAATTCAAACAATAGAGATATCTGGAAGTTGATAGTAGTCATTAATGATGAGTGTATTCACTATCTATTAACAACTAAATTACAATAATTTTTCTAATCTTTCAAAATTAAAAAATAAAATATATTTTATTGATTTAAATAGAAAACATATCTTTTTGAAGCTTGTATAAACACTTTTTGAAAACTTTTACATATGTATCAGTGTATATTTTGTTAGTGTGCTAGGACTAACCTTTGGAATAGGTTAGAAGAGGTAAAAGTTCTCTATAGAGTTGCTAGGATAACATTGTATGAGAATGCTATTTCCAAGTTTAGGAGCATTGAGTGTTGGTTAGAAGAAATTAACTACAATAAAGGAGTCAAACAAGGTTGTCCCATTTCCCCTACTCTTTTTGGCATTTACATTGACAAGTCAAAAGATTGTATGGAAGCCCCGAGTTATGTTGGCTCAACTCTTTCTAGTATAGTAATCATCCTTCTTCTATATGCGAAAGATATTATTGTTCTAATGGAAAGGAATCTATATGACCTTAGTAAGCAGCTTAGAATCCTCAAGGATTTCTGCTATAGTACACATATGACTGTAAACACTGACAAAACGAAGGTTATGATCATTAAATCCAACGACATCACCTACCATAATTTTTAATATAACAATAATATCTTCAAGGAAGTGCCTTCATACAAGTATCTTGGAATTGATATTCATCACTAACTCAATTGAAAATATAGCATTGAGAAAATGATAAATGGAGGGTGGAAAGCTAATTATGGACTTGAAAATAATTGTAAATTTGCATACCTTTGGGTATGGGATAAGAAACATCACCCCTTTGAGATTCTTGTCACTCCTGTTAACTTATATGGATGTGATGTTTGGGGATGTAGTATCTCTTGAGAATCCTAGAGAAAGATAAAGAAAATCCTAAACAATTTTATAACTTATAATCTCAAAATTAAGGGCAATACACTCTATCCTATCATCCTCATCGAAGTGATCATTTCCCCCATTGAGAGGACAACTATGATTAGGTACTTAATGTATAACAAGAGGCTCCCCAAAATTGCTTCAGAGTCTAGCCAAAATCACCAACGACTCAAGTGAAGATGGCATAATGAAGGAAAGTCTTGGCTAAATCATTGGGGAATAAAAATAGAAGTTATTCTGCAGAATATCTATGATATTAAAAATATTGTACAAGCTAAATTTAAGGAGAATCGATGGTGCCATAAAGATTTAGAGAATAAAAGAAAATTAAGACATTGAAGATCAAAATTATCTCTTTCTCTTGACTAGCCTAAAGAAGAGAATCAATATTGCTAAAATAAGAGTTAATTCTCATGAGTGTTGGACAATCCCCAAAACACCATGGCAAGAAAGAATATGCTACCTTTGCGACACCAAGAGAGTTGAAGATAAAAAAACACGTTCTCCTATAATGTTGTGTGTACACGCAAATTAGATCCTAATTTCTAAATATTTGTCACAATACCGACCTTACTAACGTTCTAAGTCATCAAAACTTTAGTAATCTTGAAACACTTATATTAATACTTTTCAAACATCAAAATAACATTTAAATTTTTTTAAATAATCTCATTTTTTTTAAACATTCCATAGACTAATTATGATCTCATCTCAATAAATGCTAACCATCATCATCATAAACCTATTTTAAAAAATTTTACACCTACTAATTTATATAATTTCTATAACATTTTAATAAAAAATAAATAAAAATAAAAATAAAATAAAATTTGTCTTAGAATTGTCTACTCTAATTACAATAGTTTTTCAAACATGTCGATTTGCAAGTAGCAACATATTCTTACAACATTGAAATAGAAAAATATAATATTATAATAAATATGATGGCATAAAATTGAAGTAATCATGAAGTTTTTCATGGCCTTGACTTAAACTTAACTTTCTCATATCCTTCCTCTTTTCTTTTGTTTTTCTCCACCCGTCTATTCTTTTTCTGGACTTAGTGTTATTCTTCATCATTTCTCCTTTTCCGTGTTTTCCTCCACGCATGTATTTTTGTTGACTTGGTGTTCTCCTTTATGTCCAAGCTTTTTAACATTAATTTCCTTCAATATATTTTGTCGAGTTTTTCTGCAACATCTACTTTTGTTGACTTGGTGTTGTGATTTATTATTCCTTTCGTCCAAGCCTATTAATCTCTTAAATGTGTCTATTTTATTTATTTATATTTTTTTATTGGTTGGTGTTTTTTTTTTTTAATGATAAGTATGTATTTTAGATCTTTATTTTAATAAAGAATATAAATTTTAATATAATATAATTGAATAATATATTTGAGATGATATTTCTTTTTATAAATAATAAGATTTGTATATTATTATGGTATGGAATTTTATGAAAAATTTAATATAATATATGAATGAATAATATGATTGAGAAAATGAATTTTTTTATAATGAATGAATAGTGATATTTACATTTTAGTAACTTAATTAAGATTATGGAATTTCTACCCTATTATTAATGTAATTGAGAATATGAAATCCTAATATAATATAAGTATGATAATATGTAAATGTAATTAGTTTGTAGATTATATGAAGAATACAAATATTATGTTGATATTATACCGACACGGATCCATCTATACTCAACATTTATTATATATAAAAAAATCCAATTTTTCAAGGTGCAAATTTTTCTCCATATTTTTCATTATAAAAACAAGTTTACACTTCAAAATTTAATCTCTAGGTACTTCATAAATTTTCATTTTAAATAAATCTATACTTTAAATTAATTTAGATACAACTAAAACTTATAAATACAATCATAATTAAAAAAAAATCCCAAAAAAATGTTCTCATAAAACCTAAAGATTGATTTTATAAATGGTAGGGACTCTTTCCTTCTAAAGCACTTTGACTTGTGTTTACCTTCATATTTCACTATAAAAATAATGAGGTTGTTTTGAATAAAAAATGGTGACTTTCTTTTTTAAATATAATTGATTTTATGCTTTACTGGTGTAGAATAGTGGGTGAAGGGGTGGGGCACTCCATTGTGTGAAGTTATTGATTTGA
>ML788439.1:40279-57871 GCA_009831015.1 Picea engelmannii
GGTTTATGCCCCAACCCACCCATCCAGCAGAGGCCGCAGGAGTGGCTCTGAAGGCGATGTCGATTGACCCATTCGTAGGAAAATAAGTCCATGACAGAGCAGCATTTAATGTAGACAGATCGTTGCAGCTAGCATACGATTTGATCGCATTCCCGTCCGTGAAGGATTTAAGGCAAGTCTGTGCCGATGCTTGCCAAGCCAATATCACCACCACGGCAAAACCCAACACCACGGAATAACCACCCATGTTTGCAAAATCGATCAAATTCTCAGCAGCAGCACAATGAAACGCATAAATCTGCTTTGGGTTAAGAAAACACACAAATAAGCTTTAAATGAATAATAAACCCCAGGCTCTGAAACTTGAACTGGTGGCGAAATGGGTTGATTCCAGAGACAGGGGAAGCCTGAGACGATGAAACGTGAATGAAGAAAGGTAGACTGGTGGTCTTGTAAGACAGGAGGAGGCGTGGGCTGCAATAAATAAAGAAAGAGATGAAGTTAATTGCTAGGAAATGGCAAAGATTGGATCGCCGTGTACAGGTGGGAGAGATTGGTCCTACCGACGACTGATAAAGAATGGAAAGGGGAAGGAAAGAGCAGCCGAAGAACGCGTCCGAAGACGACACCGTTCACCCACCCAACTCACTCTCTCGTTGATCCATTCAACAATGGAAGCTCCCATTTTGACCAATTCCAATGCCCAATGAATAGAACCGACCCAGGCGTAAGCAGACGCGTAAGGCTGCTCTGAGCTTCTCGTATATGTGAATCTGTATGTACGGTTTTAGTTAAGAGTGGGTAATGGCCGCTTCATGATTAGACGATTTACCAACTCCGTCTTACCACATACCATTCCTTGCTTTCCTACCACTTGACCTCTTCCTCCTACTCTTTCCATGTGGATGCTTTTGGGTGGTTTAAACATTTCTCCCATGGAAGATTCGATTGTTCCTTCCTTCTTGTCTCGTCTCATCAGCATGCAGCTTGCTTCTTGCCGTAGACAATTCATGGATACGTTTACTTCTCAAGTCCCACCTACCATACCAAACCAGGTCGTTACTCTCCATTATTTGCCACCTCTGCACAGAGAAGATAACCCGTGCAGGAGACGGTTTGTCCGTGGAGGATAAGGCATTATAAGTTCGTATTCTAACTGTTTTATATTTTGGTTTTTTTCGGTTATATATTTTGTTTAATTTTGCTCAAAATATGGTAAGAAATTATTGGATTTGTAGATTTCAGAAGTTAATTCTGTGTAAGTTGAATGTTTCATGAGTTAGTTTTTCAACATGTTGAATTTATTTTTGCATTCAGAAAACAATTTAAACAATACAAATTTGTAATTTCTTGTAGATTTATGTCATCGGTTCTAGCTAACCAAAACTTAAAACAATTAAACAACAGTCTTTGCTAAACGTTCTATCTTTTGGGTTTTCTGGTAGGAATTGGCCGGAATCCGGTGATGTAAATTTGGACAAAATCTCTATTTTTTTGTTGTTTAAATTGTCTTTCTGAATGCATAAATGGATTCAGCTTGCTGAAAAACTCATGAAACACTTGGATTATACAAACTTAATCACTCAAATCTCCAGATCCAACCATTCATCATCAAATTTCGAACAAAATCAAACAACCCAAAAAAATAAAACGTTTAAACTACTCTTTAAACAACGCCTTATTATAATACCAAATGTACCCATCTTTAATGTTAATAACCTTTCATAGACACAAACTTACATTGTCACCCAGAATGATTGAGATAACTCTTTAATGTTAAAAACTTTTCTCATGAACAAACTTCTAACTTCTTTATAAGACATTGTCACCGAGAGTGGTTGAGATCACTCTTTAATGTTAATAACCTTTCCCATGCACAAACTTGTTTATATGTAAGACATTGTCACCCAGAGTGGTTGAGATCAAAGGTGGGATGGGGTGGTGTTATATAACTTTTTGTGGTAAGTTGTTTCACTTTTGAAAATTAGTTTAAATATTTACATATTTTAAATCTGTAAAGAAATGGTATATAATAGAAAGAGAAAGTAATATTTTTGTTTTAAAATCTAGTGAGTATGATTTTGTATAGGGTATTAAATATTGTTATTATATAATGTGGTTGTAAGTTATATTAGAAGTATTTGAGTTGGAATTGTATTAAGGGTGTTGAATCTATTTATGCATTAAAAATAATAATTATATTAATCTAAAATTGCAATTTTACTAAAGATCTAACCATAAAATGTTTATCTTTCTTCATTTAAATAAACATAATGTAAGAGTGATAGAGTAAATTGATCTCGGTAATCCTTAATAGGATACTTTATTTTAAGCACAGATAATGCTCAAAGTTTTCATCAATCAACTGAAACTATAACTAAGAGTGCAAATGTAGTGGCAATGTCCCTAACTAAAAGTTTTTGAATAAGTTTGAATTACAACATTGCATGCCAGCATCTTGAAGATGCTCATACCAATACCAAAATTGCATTAGCCTATGTTCCTAAAACTTGTGTTGCCGGTGAAGTGGTGGGACATTACTTATCAAAATTACTTAAAATATATTCATAATAGCAATAAAAATTATAATAAAAACAACAAATAATGGAAGCCTCTTGTTATAATATAAGGCAACAAAATTCTTTGAAATTAATAGTCAACCAATTATTATTTATTCTATAAAATAAATTGTCAATAAAATTGAAAGGAGATGTATTAAATAAAAAATATGTCTATATAGGTCTGAGCTTAACATTAACTTCTAAAATAAAAAAGTAGTGAAGAACTTATATGCTTAAATCTAAATTTAAGTTCAAATGATCATTCATATATCAAATTATTATTAATTTTTTAACCCTTTTAGATAACAACTCAATAAATTTGATAATTGTAACTTTATTCATAACCATATGAATAAAAACCATACACTTATTTCATCCTATTATAAAATAGGATGGTATTTGACTCCTCTCCCATTATACAATATTCATTTAACTTTAGGTGTATTGGTTTTATACAATATTCATTTAACTTTAGGTGTATTCTATTTTATTAATATTAATTGTGACTTAATCTATTTTGTGTAGATTTTGTTATTAGTAATTTTTTTCTACTATGTTTGAATATATATGTGTGTGTGTGTGTGTGTCCCATAATCTACAACATAATGAGTGATTTCAAACTAAAATTAAGCACATTTACAAGATATTTTCTAAAATCAATTTTGATGAACTGAAAGGAAAAGGAAAAATGATTGATTATTGGAATTACTAATAAATGAAAATTTTCATAACGAAGAAAGAGATCAATGATTCATTGATGATAACCAAGGCAATGCTTTAAAAATGGCCAAAAATAGGCTTTGAAAAAGTTGAGTAATCCACTTCACATAGTATACACATATATGTCATTGGAGTGGTTAAGCTTTGAATTTGCATTCACTATGCGTGCATCCAACTCCACCCACCTCATGGTACCCAATATTGAATCGATTGTCCGCGTGGGAGAGGGAGAAGGAAATGATGGAACTTCGTTCTTATAGAGATAGTCTAGCTAGGGTATATACAGAGGAGGAAACTCCTAAAATATATTACGAGATAACATAAATGAAGATGGAAATAAGAGGTTGGGCAAGAAAGGAGACATCATACAAGATTGAATAGTGGGAGATAACAAAGATTACACACTAGAATGCTAATACATGGTAGCATTGCACTTCACATCCAATATATGGAATCACATGTATTTATTCCATTGACATGAATTTAATGACATCAATGATTAGATGTCGTAGTTACCGTAGTTATATAATATTAAAACTCCAAACTTAGGCTATCTATGTTTGGAAAAAAATTGCATTGTGTGCATGTTCAATGATTAAAACTCAAAACTTAGGTATAACCTAAGACTGAAAAATAGCATTCCATTAGAGCTCCCCAAAAAGACATTGAATTGGTTAGCCAATCAGATGTGTGGTAAAAGTAATTTAAATATTATGAAAAAATAATTATTTTGTTAAGCATATGTACAACATTGGATAGCAAGAAAAATATTTGTAGTCAAAGAAAAACTAATTGATAGTCAACCATGAATAGAATGATATAGTCTTGGCCTTCTATAGGGTTGCTCAATGACGCTACATTCGTTGCCTCAATTGAATTAGTCCCTCCCTTAAATAACGATAGTCACAAAGACCCGCTCAATGCACATTCGAGTAAGATCTGGTTTGGAATGACACGAGACAACACCTCCCTCTATTTTGAATAAGTAATTCCTTTTAGTCTCCGACGCCCTAAGAGATAAAAAATTCCTTTGTAAGTAATGCTTATTGAGAGAGGTGCCCTCGGGCTTCTTTCTTTCCAATTCCTATGCACAATTAGTTCATCAAAGAGACTTGTATAAAGAGGCCCGGGAGAAAGAAAAAGGACCTACATAAGCTCTTGTTCATGTGTATCTAAGAGAGAAGAAATGTGGTGGGTATAATGTACAAAGTGGGCCTTCACTAGGGACTAATAAAATGGAGGTGTTTTATACGTTTACCAAATTTTAATTTATTTTAGAAATCTATTTCAATCTTTTTAAATAAATTAATTTTTGTGAATCTTAATAAGATATTTTATTTTAACATAAAATTAACAAAAAACATCAATGATGATGAAAGTTCCTATCAATCAAATGGAATTGTAATTTTTGACAAAATTTCAACAAAATTTGGAGAAAAAAATATCTTGAAGAAATGTTACATTTTTCTAAATATTAACTTTATCCATTTAAAAGTATATAAATTGAAATACATCGAATGAATGAATGAATATATATATATATATATATATATAAAGTGTAGACCTATTGGTAAAGGGGAGGTGTTTTTTTCTTATATCAAAATTTATTTATTTAGAAATACATTTCATTCTTTGTGATTGAAAATAATAATAAAAGATATATTTTTTTTATTTTTAATGTTGTTAAGTTTTTATTGTCAACAATTAGTTTATGAAGAACTTCAATCAACTCATAAAGAGCGAACATGTCACACAAATCTCATACAACTCTCCTCTCTAACACTCAAGTTATATTCAATTGACTAATTTGAAGGACACGAGGGACGGTGGATTTTGATATACTTATATTCAATCACTACTTCAATGTGACTCCACATTTCATTCATTGTGAATAAATTAATTTGAGTGAATCTTAATAAGATATTTTATTTTAATAGTGGATTATCAATAAACATCAATAATGATCAAAGTTCCCAATAATCAAATGAAATTGTAACTTTTGATAAAATTTCAACAAGATTTGGAGAAAATTTTCTTTAAAAAATGTTGCATTCATCTAAATATTAAATGTATACAATGAAATACATCTAAAAATATATAAAATACATCATCTAAATATTAAATGTATACAATGAAATACATCTAAAAATATCCCCGGATGGGGTGTTATTGGAGAACATGTGTCAAGAGGATCGATCATGCTATGGCCACCATGGTGTCAGCCATGTGATAGGCGTGTGCCTCCCCTTCTCGCCCCAGCCATGCATTTAAATCAACCTCGCGTAAACCAGGGCACCATTAATCTCAGTGCGCCCTGCTCTAGCTATCCATCCCTTCGATGGATAAGAGCTATGACACATAATTTACTCTGTGCATGCGTGTATTCCTCCACCAGCGATTTCAGTATTATGAATTGCACGAGGGGATTTTGCAGCTTCATTCTCCCGTGGCCAAACCCTCCAGCGGATTGCGTCCCCCCCAGTTGTTCTTTCACTACCTATCCTTCCCTCTTGTTCTTATTATCCTTCACAGTGTCTCAGACATGCCGAGACAAAGGGGGAAATCCAAGAGCGGTTCGGCATGGTAGCCCAGTCGACCTTGCTTGGTTATCCGCCCCCCATCTACACCCTCCCACAACTCTTCACCCTCATCACCCTCCTCGTCGCAGTCTGGTCACAGCCTCAACAACCTCCCACCCCTCTCCTCGCCTTTTTCATCCAGGATGGAGTGGTTTGATTTCTCTGGAAACTCTCTGGGGTTCAATCCAAGACTACTCTCATATTTGGCCTCCACTTTGCAGCCAATTCTAGTCGCTCCTCCCAATTCGCTTGCGAACATGCCAACCCAGTTGCCCCCAACCCGACCACACTTCGCCCAAACTCAGAGTGAAGGCTATGAAGCCAGCCATGGACCACAACAAGGGCCTCACTCCTGCACCGAATCTGCATCTAAATTGCAAGAAGGCCTTGCAATTCTGCAAGGTCTGGTCTTTGAGTTACGACACGACCTAGATGACCTACGATTTCGAATGGAGATCATGGATGGGAAGGCAACACAATTCCTGCAAATGCTCTCAGCATTAGAGGGAGTTCGCTACCCTTCATCTAGAGAAGCAAATGCAACCGAGGTTGAGCCACCATTTCTGGCGCCAGCTCCGCATGGGACTACGGAGGAAGAAGCGACACCAGTCGAGGAGGAAGCAACACCACTCAGGGACCCAATGCCCAACGCCACCTCCCTAGATGCGTGGCCACACTACAAGCCTACCACCTAATTTGCATAAGTGTCTCTTTTCCTGGTTAGCAGGGTGTCTAACTTATATTTTTCCACATAGGCCCTATAGTCATATTTTGTTTGTTTCAACTTATGTCAATGTTAGAAGAAAGGACAATCTGGTCACCCACAGAGGGTTGTATTTTTGTTTTTAGACACTGTAATTATTATGACTGGTAATTTAAGACTTGGTTTCTTGACCTGTTCGACTGGCTGAACTAGTTTCCCCTCGGGGCAGTTTAGTGTTTACAGTCTTGAACAAAACGATGATATTGTAATTTCTGTTTTTTTAAGGATTTTTATACAATCTTACTTACAAAAAAAATAAATGCATCTAAAAATATATAAAATACATCAAATGAGAGACTGAGTGGGTCTAATGGTTAAGAACATGTGTTTCCTCCTAAGAGGTCACAAGTTCAAATCTAGAGGAGGGTAGGGTATGTATACCTCCATAGATTTTACCAGTCAAATCATTGGGCGGAGGGGGTCCCTTGTCCCACAAACAAGGGAGTCTCATACACCAATTTGGTGTCTATTATTTTTATAAAGTGGACAAGGGGGTCTCATACACCAATTTGGTATCTATTATTATTATAAAGTGTATACCTCTTGGTAAAGTGGAGGTGTTTTTTTTTTTTTCTTATATCAAAATGTTTCATTCTTTGTGAATATATATATATATATAATTAGTTTATGAAGAATCTTAATCAATTCATGAAGAGTGAACATGTCACATAACTTTGCTCTCTAACACTCAAGTTATATTTAATTGACTAATTTAAAGGACATAAGGGTAGACTTTAATACACTTATATGTACACATATTAGGAGATGATTTAATACAATCTCTCAAGGTGCTACCACATATTCAATCACTAATTAAAACTAGCTCCACAACTTATGAAAAACCTCAGTAAGTTCTTCATGAATGAACATGTCACACAACTCTCCTTGCTAACACTCAAACTATATCGAATTGATTAATTTGAAGGACACAAAGGTGGACTTTGATGCATACATATATATGTACATATATCACAAGATGATTTAATATAATCTCTTTAAGTACAATCACATATTCAATTACCACTTCAAAATGACTCTATAACTTAAGAAAAACTCTAACTTAAAGAAAAACTCGTCCATAATTTAAAAAAAAAAACCTTCAAGATAATCCCAACTCTGGAAAAAACCTTCACAAATATTGAACCTCACAATAAAATAAAAAACACGTTTTAAAAATAAAATTTATGTTCAACAAAAATATTTATTACAAAATATGAAGGTTTAAAGTCGTATCCTTATTTTTCAAAGAACAAACATGGTAAGATAATCAGACCAAAAAACAGATTTACTAAGACATGTACAAAGGAATTTATTTAAAGTGGTGTAGAACTATTAGGAATTTATTTAAAGTGGTTTCGAACTATTATATTATAGAAGTATGAGGATTTATGAATTAAAGTGTGTTAGTAAGTATATTGTGTTTTTGGACCAACTAATTGTGGTAGCAGTTTTGAATCTATGACTTTCTTATGATATGAAAGTCCCGCAGATGTAAGTCTTAGGATTCCCGGATGGCGACAGGTATGCTGATGGAGGTCTCGTGTATGGAGGCAAACCAGGAGCTCTTCTGGTCCCAGGCGTTTCTTCTTGGGATTGCTTATGAACTGGTTTCTTTTTCTTGTTGTTTGAACTAGCTTCTGCGCTAGCTCGTGTTTCGTTGTTGATTTCACCCTGCCCGTTCTGTACAGGCTTCCAGTGCAGTTCCCTGTGTCTTTCTGTCCCCTTCTCTTTATCTTCTGCACCTTCTTTTGTCACTTAGTGTCCTGGGCTTGTCTTCTTGTCCAGGGTTTTGACACTTAGGAAACTGTGGTTGACCCAAAGGTCGCTTTCCCCTCTTGTTTTTTACTTCTTGGCTCTGTGCTTCTTGTTAGTGTCGTTGATGCTGGTGCAGGTGGGCCTGGATGAGTTCCCGAACCTTTACTGAAATGGAAAGAAATTTAAATAACCTCATGAGCCCTACTGATGAGGTTGCCTGGCAATAGGTGGGACTCTTCGAAACCATCGACTTTCTTGAGAATAACTTTTCTGGAGCTCCTTACTTATTAAGCAAGTCTACCCATCCGTCTGGGCTTCCCTCTAGTCTGTCTTCTCCTACTCTGTTTGATGCCAAGGCCTCTGGGCCAACCTTCCCCCTTACTGACGTCGCCATTACAAAGGTTCCTTCCTCCTCGACTCCTTCCGACTGCAACACACTCCCTTCTCCTCAACGGGCTCCAAAACTCCCTACTAACTCGGTTGCCACTTACAGTCGGAAGGAGTGGAAATATTGTAGAAAGGCTAAACGTATGGTGCTGGGAGGAGATGTGGGATTAGAATACACTTGCAGAATGTCGCTCTGTGGTATTTTGGGTCGAATCTCTTATAAAATCTTGAGAAACCATCCACTGGAGGACTGGATCAAATTGCATTGGTTTCCTCTCATTGGCTACTCCCATGAGATACTCTATCTCACTAAAGGATGGCTCGATTTCATCTGTAAGTCACCAGAGGATGTTTCCCTTCTTTTGAGCTTTCAGTGGGTTTTTGGTGGAAGCAGCCTCATGCTAAAACGTTGGAGGATTGCTTTTAATCCTGATACTGATTTCTTCCAGCACATGCATCTTTGGGTTCTTCTTCCGGGTCTTCCCTTGTTCCTCTAGAATGAAGGAGCCCTCCGAGCCATTGACGATTCACTGGGAAAATTCATTGCTCTTGATACAAAGCTACTTGTTGGATCTGTGAGAAAGATGGGCAGAGTGCTCGTGGATATGGACCTCTTTGTTGGTTTATCGGAAACCCTTGTGATCGAATGGAGAGGGAGAAAGATTTCTCAACCACTGGACTACCTTGGGTTGCCCTTCCGTTGTGCAAAACTGGTCACCTTCATCATGAATGCCCTGGAAAGGTTTGGGCTGATCGCTCTGAAGATTCTGACCTACTTTTAAACCCACCTAACTATGTGGATGTAGATCCCTCTATAAATGTTTTGGAGATTCCTACTGGTCTACCCTCCTCATCTCTACAAGAGCAAGATGAGTCTATTTTGGGGAAGTTAAAAACTCTTTTCTCTCTCTTATACAACTCCCTGTCTGTTGATGAGAAGGAAGCTATTATCAATTCCCTTTGGCTTTCCTCCAACACTTGTACTAAATCTTTCACCCCTAAAGCTGCGACCTCTCCCCTTGACCTTCTCTGCGCAACCTTTCCCCTTGACCCTTCCCCTGATCCCTGTCCTTCTTCTCCCTCCTCCTCTTCTCCTCTCGACCTCCCTGTTGTTTTTCCCCTTCCCTCTACTTTTGAAACCTTGCCAAAGCCCGTCCCTTCTACTCTCTTAAACCACTCTCCTCCTTCATCTCCGCCTAGACCTTCCTGTCTCCCCTCCTCTCCTTTGGAACTGAGTGGCTCCCCTTCTTTTTTACCAGGATATAGGGAGGCAGAGGAGGATGACACTAGCCTCTCTGCTCTTCTGCCCTCACTCTCTTCCTGCCCTATCATTCCTGAAATCTTAGTTCCACTACCCATCTTTCGAGGGAAGGAGCTCATCGACCTTTCAACGAAGACCAATTCCTCCTCCTCTCTTTGTCCTGGCAAAGGAAGTAAAGCCTACGCTTAGTCGTGGGGTATTGGTTCTGAGCTCTCCCCCTTACAGACACGAAGCTCCAGAAAGAAACTGGTGATTTTAACTTCTCAAACTGATGTTATTGACATTCCCTCTCCAGATGGGAGGGCCCTTAGAGCATTGAAGGCCCTAGTGAGGACCAAGTGATGTTAATGCTTTCTTTGAATATTCAAGGGATTGGAGGCACTCTCAAAACTGCCTCTCTTCGTAGATTGTTAGATTGTATGAGACCTGATATTATTTTTCTCTAAGAGACCCTCTTTGTTGATCAGAAAGCTAGAGACTTCTTGCATAAATTTCGTCCTTCTTGGGTCTCGTCGGTTGTCAATTCCATTGGAAATTCTGGAGGTCTGTTGGTAGCTTGGGACCCTTGCTGCTTCGATTTGTCTCCTTTCCCAACGTTGGAGGGATTTTTCTAGTTGGTTGTTGCTTAACTACTAACCGGGAAATGACTTTTCTCAATGTTTACGGGCCATGTAATGACCGTAAACAGTTCTAGACCTCCTTAGAAAACAATGGTCTTCTCTCCACTCTGAATCTTATTCTAGCCGGTGACCTGAATATTATTTTATCTACATATGAGAACTGGGGGGTGCCTACTTACCTGGAAAAAATGAAGTTTTTTATAGAGACCTTTTTATTTAAAAGAAGTTGGTAGATGTCAAGATGACAAAGTTGGTCCCCACATGGCGAAATGGGCGTTCTGATACTGAAGCGGTTGCTAGACATCTGGACAGGTTTTTTGTCTCTGAAGGCCTTTTGACTACTACCAATATTTCTAGATCTTGGGTGGATTTTCCTTATGTGTCTGACCACGCCCCTATACTCTTTCAACTGGAAAGTCCCCCACTATACAAAGCATTCCCTTTCAAGTTTAATGTTCACTGGATTTCATTTTCTGATTACATTAAGATAGTTCATAATGTCTGGAAGGATCCACGTTTTCTGCGGGAATCTAACCCTCAATTGCGTGTTGTTTTGAAATTAAAGGAGCTCAAATCGCAAACTAAGTCTTGGTTCAAAATTTTAATGGGGAAAGAAACATCTATGATGAATAAGCTGGAACTTGAAATCAACCTGCTCATTCAAAAGTCCGCCTTAACCACCTTATCCATGGAGGAGATCGGTGTCTCAGAGAGCTCGAAAGCAACAGAAACACACTACTTCGTGGGGAGGAGAACACCTAGAGATTGCGTAGCCGAGAAACATGGTTAAAAAGTGGAGATACAAACTCAAAATTCTTCCACAAGGTCGCTAGCTATAACATGAATAGGAAGCATATCTGGGCGATTACAAAAGAAAACAGACACATCCTTACAAGTCAGGAAGCGATCAAAGACGAAGCGATTTTCCATTTTGAACAGTTCTTCAAAGCTAAAGATCGACCCAACCCAATTGCAGTTACAAACATCACTAGCCTTTATCCCACAATGGTAACTGAGGAGAAAGCTAACGATCTCTTTAAACCTGTCTCTTTGGTGGAATTAAAAGAGGTTTTGGAACATTGCAAAAAAGAGAAAAGTCCAGGCCTTGATGGGTGGACATCGGAGTTTTTCATTTTCTTCTTTGATATTGTGGGAGACGATCTTCTTCAGATGGTGTAGGATTCACGAATAAATGGTAAGATATATGGAAGCTTAAATTCCACCTTCCTGGCTTTTATACCAAAGGAAAATAACTCAGTTTCTTTCAACGAATACCGCCCAATCTCTCTTTGCAATCTTCTTTATAAGGTTATTTCAAAAGTTCTTGCTAATCGAATCAAACCGATTTTAGAAAGATGTATCTCTGTAGAACAACTGGGGTTCCTGAAGGGAAAAAGAATTCAGGATGCCATTAGTGTGGCCCATGAAAGCCTACACAACATAAAAAAGAAGAATACAAAGTCCCTGGTTCTGAAGCTGGATCTCAAAAAAGCTTTTGACAACATTGGCTGGGAGTACTTAAGGCTGATCTTGCTTACAATAGGATTTGGAGTGAAGATAATTGATTGGGTAATGTCTTGTGTAACTAGCGCAAATATTGCAGTGTTGATAAATGGTGAGGTGACTAAATCTTTTAGGAGTGAGAGGGGGCTCTGCCAGGGTTTCCCTCTCTCCCCGTACCTGTTCATCATGATAATGGGAGGGCTCAGCTTGTTGTTATCAAAAATCATCTCTGATCATCTTATCTTAGGTATAAAGGTTTCAAAGTTTATAAAAGTTGTTCACCTAATGTTTGTTGATGATGTACTCTTAATGTCAAAGGCTGATCCTTCAGAGTGGATAGTGATCCTGGACATTCTTCAGGATTTCTGTTCTGCTTCAGGTCTCAGTGTTAATTTTTCAAAGTCCACTACTCATTACTGGGGGCTTGAAGAAGCTGATCTCAGCCTTCTTAAAGCATCCATTCCTTTCACCTTCGTTGATTTGAGTCAAGGATTCAAGTACCTCGGTTATCATTTAAAACCTGGTGCTTCTAAGTCTGAAGATTGGTGTTGGCTGGTGACTAAATTTGAAAGGAAAATTGGGCTTTGGTGCAATAAGTGGTTGTCTCTGGGTGGGCGCTTTGTCCTAGTCAAAACTGTGTTAGAAAGTCTTTCCGTCTTCTGGATGTATTTGGAGCGGATCCCCTGTAATATCCTCTCAAAACTTCGCAAGCTTTCCTTCGCTTTCATATGGAGTGGGAAAAACGATAAATCCCATATTCATCTGTGTAGCTGGGATACCCTGTCTAGACCTTTAAGGGAAGGGGGTTGGGGGCTCAAAAATCTCCCACTCTTCAACACGAATTTTCTAGCGAACTCTCTTTGGAGAGCGCTTACTCATGATAGCATTTGGCATAGAATAATTGTTGATAAATATCTGGGAAAAATAACTTTTTTTGATTGGATTAGGAAGTCTTCTCACTTCCAACAATGAGCATCCTTTTTCTGAAAGGGTATAACTAAATTGCTTTTTGTGATCCTTCATTGGCTGCGGTAGAGGCCTGGATCTGGCTCTGATATTTTGATTGGAAAGGACATGATCGCTGGGATGGAGGATCGATCCATCCTCTCTGAAACTCTGAGATCACATTTAAAATCTTTAAATCTTTTGTGGTTGGCTCAAGTGAGAGACACAGCGCGCGTCTTCACCTTTCCGCATAAATGGTTAAGCAGTGAGTCGATTGGGTTATGCGGTGAGGTTGCCACTGAATGGAACCTCTTTACTTCTTCTCTAAGAAGAGCTGGTATTTCTCTCAATAATGATTCTGATTTACTTCTGTGGGTCGGAGGAGATGCTTTGGGGATCATTTCCGTTAAAAACATTTACTTAGTTCTTCTCCAACCGATGAACTACTCCTGTGACAGCCTTTGGATTCAAAACTTGTGGAAGTGGCTTGTTCCACTCAAAATAAAACTATTCATTTGGCTCTCAACAAAAGGAAAAGTACTCACTTGGGAGGTGCTCCGGAAGAAAGGCTGGGAAGGCTCGGGGGTGTGTAAAATCTGCAATTGCTCGTCAGAAGACATTCATCATCTTTTAATCCATTGTAATTTCACAAAGGTTGTTTGGCAATACCTGATAATTTTTTTTTCTCTAAATCTACAGTGGAATGGTTCCACAGTCTCAGACTGCTTCACTGGTTGGTCTTTTGAAAAATCTGTCCCTATCAGTTTGGCTGCCCTCACTTGTTGGCATATATGGATTGAGAGAAACAAGGTAATATTTGAAGATCGCTCCCCCTCGCTTTTTTCTGTTGTTCACAGGATTTTGGATTCTTTCTCCTGGCAGTCGGTCACTCAGAAAGTCTTCCCAAACAAAGTTTGTGAGATTTTGCAGGCCGAGGGCTGCACCTTAGCTTGTTTTGATGGGGCAACACAGTCAAATGGATTATTTTGTGGAGCAGGCAGTGCTTTCAAGACCCATTCGTCAAGGATTACCAAGTGGTTCATTAACTATGGAGCGAGATCAAATACAAAAGCTGAACTCATGGGTTTATGGGTGACTCTCACGCTGACAACTATCTGGTCGATAAAAAAACTACAAATCCTTGGGGATTCAAAAGTTATTATTGACTGGATTAATCAAAATGGTAATCTGCAAACGGTGAACATTGATTGCTGGAAACAAAAAACGAAGGATTTGACAAAAAACTTTAAAGACATTAGTTTCCAGCACATCTATAGGGTCCATAACAAACAGGTCGACTTACTCTCAAAGAGGGCGCTAAATGAAATCGGAGGAAGGCTTACAGTTTACCACCGAGACAATGGAGAAGAAAGCCCTCTTTCGATCCTCAACATTTTTGAAATGTAAGTTGAGGTGAGGTTCTTGTGGAATGATTGCACTCCACTAGCTACATGCACAATTTTTCATGCCTCCTTCTTTAGCAAGATGCACTATTTTGTTTGTTCAGATTTCCGAATACTGGTGTTTATTCCCAGAACTGTCTATTCCTTAATGGATGTACTTAGAGCATTTTTTTACATGTTGCTTTCTACAAAACTCTCTTCTACTATTGTAAACAAATTTATACTCTATATAAATTTGAGTTAATTTTTTCTTGGAAAAAAATATATATATTGTGTTTTAAAGTATATCTGAATCTATTTATGTCATTAATTGGGTAAAAAAAATAATTATATTATTTTTTTTCAAGTTTTAAATATTTTTTTAAATATAGTTTAATTGGACCTAATGGTTAAGAACATGTGTTTCTCTTAAGAAGTTATAAGTTCAAATCTAGAGGGGGTAGGGTATGTATACCTCTGTAGACTTTACTAGTCAAATTGTTGGGCGAAGGGGGTCTCATACACCAATTTGGTGTCGTCGTGACCTTAAAAATAAATTATTATTATTATTATTATTGTATTAATAAATATAAAATTAAATTTTACATATTTTATGATGATGATGATGATTAACATCCACTAAGACCGAATTGGTCTATCAGACCTTAAGAGGGTAAGTGATTACTTGTGATTCTTTAGAATTTTGTTTCTGTGCTCGAAAAACATTAAGAGAACTTTTCCAAGATCACCATAGTTTTGTTGAGTTAAGAGGTTAGGAAGGTTGGTAGTGTGACAAATATTTTGAAAATGAGATCTAATATGGGTATAGGCTGGACAATCTAAAATAATGTGTTTTTCATCTTCAACCTTCTTAGTGTCACAAATGTGACACACTCTTTCATCCCATGGCGTTTTAGGAATTGACCAACACCCAGTTTCACTATGGAGCTCGTGAGAATTTGTTCTTATCTTAACAATGTTTATTTTATTTTTTTACACTCGTCAAAACAGATAGATTATTTTGATCTTCTAGACTAGGGTTGATTACATCCTTATAATACTTTAACTTTCTTTTTTCCTCTAACTCTTTATCAAACCACATTTTCTCCTTAAATTTTGATTTGATAATATTTTTAATGGTATCTTTATTCTGCAAAATGATGTCCTCAGTGATTCCCCAATAGTTTAGCCAAGACTGGGCATCTTTATGCCATCCTCGATTGAGTCGATGGTGGTTACGACTCGATTTTGAAGCAATTTTAGGAAGCCTATTGTCTTCCATGTTGTTTAACTTGTTCTTGTGCATTAGGTATCTAGTCATAGCCATGCTCTCAATGGGGGAGAGGCTTGTTTCTAAGAGGAGGATGGGATAGGGTGTATTTCCTTTAATTTTCAGATTATAGGTTATAAAATTCTTTTGTATTTTCTCTATCTTTCTCCAGGATTCACGAGAGATACTAAAGTCCCAGACTTCACATCCATAAAGAAAAACATGTGTAATGAGAGTCTCAAAGATGAGTTTCTTCTTATCCCAAATCCAAAAATCGACTGAATTACAATTGTTTTCAAGCCCATAATAAGCTTTCCATCCCCCAATAATCCTTTTCTCAATGCTATAATTCCAATTGAGCTTGTGGTGAATATCAATTCCAAGATATTTGTATGAAGTCACTTCCTCCCAGTTGTTGTTTTCATATACAAAAGTATCATAAGTGATTTTATTGGATTTATTAATCATGACCTTAGTCTTATCAATATTAACAGTCATACCCATATTGGGTATGACTCCAATATTGTAGTTAATCTCTTTTGACCAGCCCTCAGTGTTTTTAAACTTAGCAATAACGTTCTCATACATCCTTATTGTAGCAGTCCTCAACTCGAGAGGCACTTTTATCTCTTCCAACCTATTCCAAAGGTTTTTCCTAGGAACCATGTCAAAAGCTTTTCTAAAGCCAACAAAACAACAAAAAAGATTGGTTTAAGTATTGTGGAACTCCTTTGCAATGATCCTAATGGTGACAAGATGATCCACAATTGAATGATATCTCCTAAGCTTGGCCTGACCTTTAGCTCTTTTACCATGACTTTCTAGCCAAAGGTTAATCTTCTTTTCCAAAATAATTTCATAAAGCTTGGCTAAAATTGGGCTAATCATAATGGTCCTATAATTAGAGGGAATGTTTCTATCCCCAATTTTAAAAGTAGGAACAATGGGGCTTTGCGTCCATGGTTTAGGGAAGCCTTGCTTGACTGCTAAATTGAAGAGCTTGTGTATGTGAGGGATAAGGATAGGCCCTCCGATTTTAAAAATTTCAGCTTGGTAACCTTCAATGTCCTTAGCTTTCCCATTTACAAGCCGCTTAACTCCGAACTCTATATCATCTAAAGAAAAAATGCATTAAATATAACAATTTATTTATATAAATAAAATTTTAAATTATGTTTAATTTTTTTTTTTTTTTATAATATATAGTTTATTAATGTTTTTTATATTTAATAATATAATGATGATGATTAATGTCTACTTAAACCAAATATTAATAAAAATAGTTAATAAAAATGATTAATATTAATAAAAACGTTTTAAAAAATAGTTAATAAAAATGATTAATATTAATGAAATTAAATAAAACTCAAATAATCTTTAAAAATAAGTTAATTCACACGTCGAAGTTTTACTTTCGCTTTCTATTAGCAATTAATGAAATCCATTGCATTTGTTTATGGATAGAGAAATCTACCCTTGAACAATCCAAATTCACATGTATAATTTAATCGGATGTGCAACCCCTATTTTTATTCTTGTGTTCTTTGAGTGTTATTCAAGTTTTAAATTTTCAATTTCCATTTATGGAGAAGGGTATAATTTTACACTTGAAGTTGTTTTTAAGTTTGATTTATTTATTTATAATCGTTGGAAAATGATGCATAACCATATATACCAACCACTTTCACATATTATGTGATTGTGTTAATTATATTACTATTTATAAAAAGAGATTTATTTATTTATAATCGTTGGAAAATGATGCATAACCATATATACCAACCACTTTCACATATTATGTGATTGTGTTAATTATATTACTATTTATAAAAAGAGAAAGTGATTA
>ML788439.1:57934-133963 GCA_009831015.1 Picea engelmannii
TATATATATATATATATATATATATATATATATATATATATATATATATATATATATATATATATATATATATATATATATATATATATATTACATTTGAAATATTTTAATATGTTTTTCTAGTTTGTAATAATACTAACATTTTTAATATAATTATTAGCTATTTTATTTTATAATGAGAAGAAATACTTACAAATTATACATTTTCAATAAAATTATATAATTTAGTATATAAAATATTTGTTATACATCTTCAATATAATTATTAACATTTTTACTACAATTAAATATTTTATTTTTATTTCTAGATTAGCAATGTATAAATGTAAATATGATGAATAGTAGAGGGCCAAGTGGTGTAATATGTAAACATTGTACATTGAAAATTAATAAAATGAATACATCATGATACATGAGACTAAGTCATGGGGGCTATGTTTCCATAAGAGAGGGGGCTAAGGGGGGGTTTAAGGGAAACTCCACATGCCTAGAATCATATGCCACAACCATAAATCATTTTGTTATTATTTATTTACCTCCTTCACCTTATCAAAACCAATCATTGAATGCATATAAGAGGTTGGTGGGAAAGCCAACCCACTTAGTTATTGAAGCAAGGGCTAAGTACACTAATGATGAGAATTGTATCATTGAATGCATGTAAGAGGTGGGTGAAAGAGTCATCTCACCTAGTTATTGAAGCATAGAATTAGTACAATCTATTTGGGGAATTGTGAGAGTCAAGCATGCAAGGAAGAAAAAGAAAAGGTAAATTGAGTAAAGAGGAGAGCTAATTTTATAGTTGGGTAGAAAAAAGGAGTTGATGCTGGAAAAGAGAGGCAACCATAGAGTGGATTGAAGATAGATTGTTGGAGTTGGGAATTACATGGAGAACTAGGTTTTCATGCATGTGTAAGTGAATCTATGTTGAGAAATTACCCATGAGAGCATGTATAAATGTTGTTGTGAACACTCCTATTACAATTGCATTTCTTAGAGCCCCCAATTGAAAGATTCTTGGCCAATATGTGTTAGATCCCTATATGAGACGAGGCTTGTTAGAGGGACTAGAGTGCAAAGAAGGAAATCATATCACTTGGGTTGTGTAGATTGATGGGGAAGAGAGTTGGGTGGTTGAAATTGTTGTAGGAGTCATTTTACTGTGCAAATATTAGGTATTGGGATATTGAGTGGACAATAGCCAACCATAGAAGCCATTATTTTCTTTTGGACTCATAGCCCCAGCTTGAGGGTAACTTGCTACTAAGAGAACTAGAGTAGTAGAATCTATGGTTGGGTGGAACGTCTATCATTTGTAGCTAATTGTGTAAGCATTTACAAAGATATGTGTTGTGGTCACTATTCTTATTTATAGTTTTTTAATGTTGTCCTTGAATGTTGTGTTCAATCTATGTTTTTGTTCTTTTAAATGTTGCTATGATTGAAGGATAGTCTGCATTTACATTTTTAAAAAATTTGGATAGTTGCATGAGACTGTATATCATGTTGTATGCATTCATCTTTAAATGACATCAGAGTAATTTTATTTTTGTTTGGTAAAATGTATATTACAACTTGGTATCACAACCTAGATTGCAACACTGGGCCTGTGTGTGTTAGGAAATTATACTTCCACGCAAAACCTAACAGAAGAGAGGAAGACATATTTAATGCTACAAAATAAATGACAAAGAAAACAGACTGTGCACGGAGATTTTACCTTGGAAACCCAAATGGGAAAACAAACATTTCTTGAGCGTCTTGCTCTCTTGTTGTATTATTCATTCATAATAAAAGGTTACATGCCTAACCTTGGTCTACACCTAAGACATAATTGATATCATACCTTCTTGCTTCTCACAAGGACAACCATGTAGCCAATTTGGCTTACATCTACATGACCAACAACATTTGTATAAAGATTAGCATGAAGATCATTACAACAACTGCTATAAAAAAATTACAACACACCTTATTTATAGGCTTTACAGTAGACAAAAACCTAAATAAAAATGTTGTATTTTAAATTATTTATAAAAAATATAATAATTATATAAAAAATTCATGAGAGTGCAGGTTTTTCTTATGCCACTAAAGCTAAGCGAAGATCATCACACATAATTAATAAACTTAATGGTTACAAAGGTTAACATATTACTATACCGTTAAGAGATTATGTGCTTAAATCTAAATATAAGCTCAAATGATCATTCATATATCAAATTGTTATTAATTTTTTAACGCTTTGACACCATTAGATAACAACTCAATAAATTTGATAATTGTAACTTTATGCATAATCATATGAACAACAACCATACAATTATTTCCTCCTATTATAAAATAGGATGGTATTTGTCTCCTTGCCATTATTTTGGTTTTATACAATATTCATTTAACTTTAGGTGTATTCTATTTTATTAATATTAATTGTGACTTAATCTATTTTGTGTAGATTTTGTAATTAGTAATTTTTTCTACTATGTTTGAGTTTTGAAATGCATTTTTTCTAATATATATATTTCCATGTCTCTATTTTTCCCATAATCTACAACATAATCAGTGATTTCAAACTTAAGTAAAATGCATTTACTCAATATTTTCTAAAATCAATTTTGTTGAACTGGAAGGAAAAAATATTGATTATTGGAATTACTAATAAATGAAAAATTTAATAACAAAGAAAGAGATCAATGACTCATTTGTGATGATGATAACTAAGGTAATGCTTTAAAAAGGGCCAAAACTAGGCTATGAAAAAGTTGAGTAATCCACTTCACATGGTATATGATGCAGACCCCCTACCAAGTCAGGGTCCGCTGACCTCTCGGTCACTAGATCTTCAAATTCCCGAGCCAAAATGGCTCCTTGATCCTTGTTGGAACCCTTCACACATATAACCACAGGTCTCCTTTTCTATGCTTCACCCACGTGAACAAGCACCAAGCGCAAGCCTCCTCCATGCGACCACCGGCTGTGATCGCACGCCTCTCAAAAGGCGTTTGTGATTTTGCGTATTGGGTCTTTGCATGTGAGTCACCCTGACTCTCCCGACCTCCGAAATTTGGACAAGGGCCTAACACTTGCTATCTCCACCCTTAACTTCCCTCGATGTGACCTCTGGTCATGACCCAGGGCTTAACTCTCAAGCGCGTCGAGGTTTCGCGTATCGAGAACTCCCGATGTGATTCACCCCGATCCTCTCAAGGTCTGAAACTCCGATGCTTCAGATCTAATGGACCAGATCCTTCCTCGATTCGACGACTCAGATCAAATCACAAGCTCTGATTTTGTGACTTCTCATAACCCTGCTCTTTGACTTTCCCACTCTGTGAGTTAGTGAAATGTTGATCTCTCGCCACGTGCCATGTCTCGATGGACGGTTCTAATGATTTTGGAACTTGGGACTTCCCTGGACAATCAATGGTCATGATTCTCTGCTTGATCAAGTCACGAACTTGGGCCTCGTGAATTCCTAGAATTATGCCCTTTGACTTCTCCAAGTCACGAGTCAGTGAAATGTTGATCTATTGCCACTTGTCCTCTCACGATGGATGGTCCCGATGGTTTTAGAAATTTTTGTTTCACGATATCCACTCTCCTATTCAATTCCAAAGGGTTAAACCTCAAACACCTTCTCTGGATCTGATGGATGTTGGTCCACGTGCTCCCAAATCCTACGGTTGAGATCTGGTTCCTCTTGCGTGCTCTTCTGGGTGTCTGGACGTGAGATTCAATGGTCCAGATTTCCTCCTCTGCAACTGATGTAATGGTTTTCGATGCTCTGTTGTGGTGGGAAATCCCCCTACGGACTAGCATCTAGGGTTATATTATGCATCCAGATAAGACCGAAAGAATCCTACTTTCTACCGTCGTCCCAGACCTAATCCCCATTTCTTTTAAGCAAATACATGGTTAAACGAACATACCTTTTTATGGATGTTCGATGTCGATCCTTCTTCACACTTGATCGCTTGCTATCAGCTATCCTCCCAAGACTGAACTGCGTACAAAACAAGAAACAAACTCTACATGCATTTGTTTTACAGATTAATGGGTTAGAGATTCAAACATATATTCACTAAACTATGAAGAACTCATATAGTGGGACAGGAAAAACATTTATTCATTATTAACTTTAATGAATCAACTTACAATGTCGAGACCGACCACCGCTCCGCGAACCTGATCCTGGGCTCCTCTTCAAATGTCCTCCAACTTCTTTGCTATGTATCTCTCTTTGCACAAGGATGGTTAAAGGGTTGGGACAATGGGCATGTGCAATTGGGTAGATTTTCTTTACTCTTATTCTCCTCCTCCAAATAGGACCCCTAACCCTTCTTTTATAGGCTAGAAGAAGCTAGGTATTTGGACAAACCCTTGACCATGCATGGCTGAAAGATTCAGTTAACTCACACAAAGCTATGTGTTTCGTCGGCAAATTTCCTTTTTTCATTCTTTTGTAGGTACACACGGGTTGTTTTAGGTCAGCTAGCGTGTACACGCATGCAATAATGGAGTAGGGCACCTGGGCCCTTATAAAAGAGGTTTTTTAAAGAGTTGTTCAGCAGTGCTTTGGCAAAGAAGGGATCTGAGATGGCCTGATGCCAGCTACGCATGTATGGTCTAAATTAGGGTTATAACAGATGCCCCCTAATGTGTGAGGTCAGAAGAGCATCTGATGGCCGAAATACATTACCAATCTTTACTGATGTGCCAAACAAGTGAGCCCAGGAACCAGAAATCGAGAGGCGTCGTCTGCAAAAAATAACAATTGTCTCACCGAGGCGGGCATACCCATGTTCGGGATAGAATAAACTCATGGCTACTAATCAAATACACTGTAGATCCATGTCATATCACTATATAAAGTGTAGCCGCGAACAATACATAGCGGAGCTACATCTCGAAATCAAAAAGATATACATGTAGAGTATCTATCTTCTCAGAAGCTGATAAGGCTTGATGGTTGGAGATGAGGTATTTAGAGCTTGAGCAACAACTTCAAAATCTTCAAAACTCGGGTAGGAGTGTAATATGAGTGTACGAATTCACTACCCAGAGGTCTTCGACGACTCGTCGGTCATGGACTAGTGAATCTTGATGATCAGACTGAAGGATTCATTGATTTCGAACAAAGACTTGATTGGACGTTCAGGATGGCTGGGTATGAGGGAAAGAGACAAACTGTAGAGGGGCCGAATCAGACTTGGTAGAAACTTCCCTTGGACAATAGCACGACAAATGATGAGACTTAGGTAGCATGGCATTAATCATAAGTTTACGAAGCAAGAGGCAACACAATCTCTCCATATGTTTGGAAGAATAACCAAACAGAGGAGGACACAACTCCATGTAGCGAGAACAACTTCCTAAGGTCGTAGTACATCCCATAGTTTGATGAACAAATAAATAGATGTGCTTTATCCAAGGGCGACTTATTGTGTTGCCAATAAACAAAATACTTTTCCCTTCCTCCTTTTGGGGTATATTTGATTTTTTTGTCTTTTTCAGTGATTTTGGACAAAAGAATAAAGGAATGTTACGTTACAATGGAGGAACGAGTGTTACAAACATACAAGTTCAAGGCACAAGGACAAGACTGATGTTCATAATAATGATACTCGGGAAAACTCCTCTGGGGGCCAAGGGTGTTAAGACGCAGAGGCAAAGTGCTAGAAGGCTTATGTATAAGGTATGCTTCAGATGGTTCAGTTGGGAGCAACATGGAGTCGACATTTAGACCAAAGACGCAGGGATGCAAACGCGGTTAACAAAACACACAATGGTAACGTCCTTCGATGTAAGTTTAACGAGCCCATAGAAGGTAAGCTCGACATTTTTTCATATTTAGGGAGTCTGAAAAGACGTAAAAGGAGACTCCATTGGGGTACCTTTTTCAAAGGTAGTCTAGTCGGTTCGAAAAAGGGGTAAACTAGCACCAACAAGACGTCTATTCAAAACCATTTTAACGAGTGTGATAAAGACAAGATCACTCGACCACTTTTTCATTTTTAAGGAGTCTGAAAAAAGCTTAACTATGGACTCTGTCAGGAATTTTCTTCTGGACCATTTTAACGAGTGTGAAAGAATAAGGTCACTCGACAATCTTTTCAATTTTAGGGAGTCTGAAAAGAGATTAACTATGGACTTCGTGGGGGTTCCTTTTTCGTAAATTTAGTCCCTTAGGCCCGAAAAAGGGTTAAAATGATACCTGAGAGTACTCTTCTAGAGAACTGAAGTCCAATAGAGTATACCTTTGTTCGTACAGTTGACCGTCTAGACCAAAAAAGGGGTAAACTACCACCAGACAGACGTGACTTCAAATTTCAATTTAACGAGCATGAAAGGCCACAATATCGCTCGACAATCTTTTCATGTTTAGAGGGTCTGAAAAGGGCTTAAAAGAAGACCCATAGAGGTTACTTTTCTTAGTTAATCCGGATGAGATCGAAAAGCATAAATGAAATCTTGTCGAATGTTTCTTTTGGATCTCAAAGCGAGCTTGAAAAACAACAAAGTTAGCTCATGATCGACACTTTGTGGGTCGATGGCAGGTATCTCCTCAGGGGAGCAATATGCTCCGACGAAAATATTGTTTATGACACCAGGGGTTCTGGAGATATTTATTGGTATGGTTTCAACGATGGTTTCCATATTACCCTTAGCATAGACCTCGTGTGTGGCTATGGGATTAATAGGACAAGAACTATCTCCCATCATAGTCAAGGTGAATTCTCTGGCCTCGATTCTACTTAAATATGGGAGGAAGTATGATCTGTGATGAAGATCATCCCAAGGTTTTTTCGAACTAGTCATTGCTTCAATTACTGCTTCGTCAGAGGGAAAGATTAAGTCTAACAAATTGGTGTTAGTGAGAGAACCTTGAGCCCAAATAGGCTCTAGAGGCGGATCTAACTCTTGTTCAGGAGTTGGATCTGGGTTGGCCGAAGTTTGCTGGACTAAAGAGTACGCTACTTCAACTATGGACAAGGGCATGGACATGCCCGGGTGCCCTGTCCCTTCCATCGTGTCTGATGGGGAAGGAAGTATCCATGAATCGGTGAAGTAAGTCGTGCGAAATGACGAAACTTGGAAAATATCAACCTTATGGTGGTTGGATATGAACTTGACATCGCCTTGAGGGGGAGGGTAATCGAAGGTACCCATCAAAGATGGTCACAAACCAACCCCTACGTTGACTACGTTTGGTTGAGTATTATCAATCATCGGGACCGTGGATGCCCCCAATGAAGGGTCAGGTTTGGAGAAAGACAATTGATCGATGGTCACTATCCGGCCGTTGTGTGGAAACAACAAGACCCATAAAATTATAGCAACCACAACTTGCATGGAATAAGTCCAACTCCTTCCTAACAAGAGGTTATAGTCAAGGGGCGCGTCGACTATTACTACCTCGACACACATGGTCTTCCCTCCTAACTGCACGGGGAAAGAGGGAATGATACCATGTGGTTGGAATGAATGACCATCGAAAGAAGTGATGAGAGTAGGTGACGGAGACAAAACGGTTTGGCCAATGGCCTTCCAACATGCCAATGACATAACGCATGTCAAGGCGCCCGCATCAACCACCGTGCGAAAGATATTCCGAGTAAACGTTTTTGTGGGATAAACCACTACTATTTGAAATGCTATGTGGTAAGGTAGATGAGGTTTTAAGTTGGTTGTATCCAGTATGATTGTACCTGGATTACAAGTCTCAGTAGATCCTAAAGCGGTTAACAAGGCTTTCCTCTGGGAAGGGCAGCTTTGGAGGACCTCCAAAGCGAACATCGCACAAGGGGTTTGTGATAAATCTTCCACCACAGAATAGTTCTGGGCGGCCCTTGCATTTGGGTTGTGAGAAGCTCTTTTGAACGTGCCTTTTGGGATGCGTGTCATTGTTTCACCCAACATCTTCTCAATCTGTAGAGGAAGAGATGGGAATTCGACTTCTTTTCCCTTCTCAGAAGTCCTTGGTTTACTATAATCATGCACTCTAGTCGATATAAAAGCATCACCCTTCACCATATATACATTCGCAGATGCGGGGTTGGTCGAAGACAGAGAGGGTCCTTGGCTTCCCCCTTCCATGCTTGCAGAGGCTTGTGTTAGATTTTTCCCATGTTGAAAAGGATTGGTTAACACGACAGGCTATTGCTGTGTCACAAACTTTTGGGCCTTTGCAAGCCGGGGACATAGGTGGGTCGGGTGGTCTTCCATGCACAGGTTGCATGGATACCTCACCTCCCGTTTCTCAGTATCCCCCCCACCATCATTATCAGTGGGTTTCTTATCCCCCTTACCCTTCTTTCATTGTATTTTCTTTCCTTCAGGCTGCTGGGTGGCCTTTGGATTTTTTGATTGCACTGTGTGTACATCTGACATTTTAGTAGGGGGAGTAGCCAAAACAGTAGTTTGGCTGGACGTTGTGTGTTGTATAGATAATTGCTGCAACTGATTCGTCAGTTGCTCAACGGGCTTTGTTTGTGATGAACCAACAATACCATTGGCATGTGGTCCAACTCTCTATCTGGTGTTATCAAGTATTGAGCATGGTGCATCTAGCAAGATCTCGTATAATAAACCAGACTGAGAATAGATTAGCTCAAGTTGTTGAGCTCTCATGATGGCGTCTTCTTCGGAAAATACTCCCGACGTCGCGACGTCTTTGGACAACTGTGGGACCAAATACTTAAGGAACCACTTGAGAAGGAATGCTGGTGGGACTGGTACCTTAATTAAACTCTTTCGGCGTCTCCATTCTCGGATGTGATCAGAGATATGGTCCTCTTTTGTTTGTGAGAAATTGGCCAGCAATTCGGTGCCAGCGTCATATCTCATAGGTAACTGGAAATGGTTTAGGAAATCCATCGCCAATTCGCTAAAGGAAGAGTATCTTGAGCGATTGAGCTCAATGTACCAGTTCGCGGCACTCCCAATGAGAGTACATTGAAACAATTGCAACTGTACGGAGTCGTCTTTCAATGAGTTAGATGAGCAACAAAGATGGAAGGTAGTCACATGATCTCCTGGATCTTCGTTAGGCTTGGCTTCGAAATTTGGGATGTTCGAGGGAAACTTCGTCGGCATAGGAGGCCAACGTAGATCGTGACAGATAGGGTCATTCAACAACCTTGTCAAGTTTGGCAAATGCAAGGTTGCCAGAAAGGGTAGTTTGGGTTGTTGGTGATAACCTGGGAAAAAGGGCCCTGGAGTTTGGCTGGCACCAGGTTGCCA
The DNA here is from genome assembly GCA_009831015.1 of Picea engelmannii. Classification (NCBI taxonomy): domain Eukaryota; kingdom Viridiplantae; phylum Streptophyta; class Pinopsida; order Pinales; family Pinaceae; genus Picea; species Picea engelmannii. The sequence continues at coordinate 67,178 of ML788439.1, forward strand.
GGAAAAGTTCGGCTGCTGGCCTGGGTTCTGGTAAAACCCATGGCCATGGCCAACGTATGGATTTTGCGTGTGAGGAGACATCATCGGATGATTTCCAAAATAGGACATAGATGGTTGGGCATCCATTACATTCGAAGGACTTTGGGAAGGATTGCCTCATGTTGGTCCCATGGGGATAGGCATAGTGATTTGTTCGGGGTTCCATTGATTGTGAAAAGAATTACCCCAGATTGACATTCCTGACGAGGAATGGATCCTTGCCAAGAATTCCATGACCCTGATGCGAAAGAAGTTCCTGGGTGTGCCCCCTGTGCAGGAATAGTACCCTGCATAGGAATAGGTTGTCCAAAACCAGTGTTTCCCCCAATTGGGAAAGTAGTTGATGAAAAGGAATTGTTACCAAATGCACCGAACAAAGAAAATGGTGTCGAACCTACCGACATATTACGCGAAGGTGGTCCTTGACTCCCTGCTCCAAGTAAACTATGGTGTGCAGGTGGCCTGGCAGATTGCTGATACGTGCCACCGAGTGAAGGGGACGAAGGAGGTATATGACCTCCCCCGTAAGGGAAAGCGTTAAAAGGAGCAGGAGTGCCCCCAACGTGTCCTTGTAGAGGAGCGTTAGAGATCCCTGCCCCCAGACTTGAAGTCTGTGAAGTGGAGTAGGAAAGTACATGACTTGTATCTGAACTGGGCATCCCGTATGAGAACGCAGGGCCTGTCGCACTTGGTGTGAAAAGGGTTGTGGCTGACGCTAGAGACAGGATCAGACCACTGTGCGATGTAGAGGTGGTCGAGACCATGGTGGCTCGGACCGGTGATGGTGGGTTAGGAGGTGGAAACTCTCCTGTGGTGACAACCGTAGTGGGAATTGAAGAATTCCCAGAAGGAGTAACAACATTTGTTTCCATTGCTGCATGCGACACTGTCTGTCACTCGTAAGGATGAATCGGTACGATGGTGGGTGCCGAAAGATCAGTGGTGGAGGTTTCAACTATACCAAAAGCTTTCGGTCCAAGGTCTAAAATGGTCAATTCCTTTGGATGTTGGTTGAGCACAATTTCTTATGACCCGGTCGCTTCAAAAGATCCTTGTTGGTCTAGTTTTCGCCTTAGTGGTGGCGGGGGTGGCTCCAGTGTAACCGGTGGCAGGCTAAGAAGCCTTCGTGACCAGCGGAGCTCGTGATCCTCCACTGTGTGAGAAGATCCAAGACACTCTAGGGCATTCTAGTCGTTCAAAAACAACACACACTAAAAAAGTCCCTATAAGATAAGACAGGAAAACACTAAATTAATTGGAAGAACAGTTACAACGACCATCACTAGATCAACTTACCGGTGCAAGTGCAACTCCAACACGGAAGCACCCTCTGGGTATACTCTGCAGGGTGTGGCCCGATGTCTATCCTAGGTACTGCGGTATACCCCTGCAGTCACCTTTGTATGTCCCTAAAAAACATAGGCAACTAGGTTGCCAGCGTGCGAACAATCACCAGGTGGGTACAGTCAAAAGTTGGGTAGACCACAATGAACAGGGTATCGAGCCCGAAACCTATCAAGGGTATCAAGAGCAAGTGGTTCGGAAGACAACCGAGGACCTTGAACAGATTTGAGACCCACGAAGCTCTGTGGAAAATGCAATCTACGGAATCCCAAGACAAACCCTCTATATGTGTTCTCCACTACGATTGGTCCAACTATGGAGGGGTTATCTTCGCTACCTTTCCACATGTGACCTCGTGTTTATCCCCTGTGTTAGAGGGGGGTCCCAGATAAATTTCACGATACTAGACTTGGACACTCCCTAACTCAGACTCCAATGTTTGATTTTAATGGCCTTGAAGAGTTTCGTCTCCAACCTAATCCAAGGCCCTAATCCTGAACTAGTTGGTTAACCCTACAAACATAAAAGTCTAATGAATTTTAGATTTAGCGTTAATTTTATGGCTTGTCTTATGTCAAAGGGTATGAAAGTGAAACTAGTGATGTTTGAAAGACAAAAGTAAAAACGAACAAAAAGCTGGAAACAAAAACCTACACTTAACGCAAATTTTCAACAACTTTTCAAGTTTTTTTAAAAAAATAAAATAAAAAATTCTAAGATCTTTTGAACAACAAACACAAAGCAGGATTTCACTCGACTACGAGCTACTTACGATCTAAGCAAACTTTCAAGAAATTATGAAAACAAAGACTTTTCCTTGGTTACTAATGCAAAACAACACTTTTCAACCAAACAAAGAAATGAAATATATATATTTTTTTATTTGAATGCTCACAAAGAAAAAAGGAAAAATATTAACAAGTCAAAAACTAAGAAACCATTTTGGCCTAATCGCAGATCGCAAAGAATCACTTCAAAAAATCACACACTAGCAACTTAAAAAATCACTCTCACACTTGTCTAAAAACCCTAAAGAAAATTTTGATGAAAAACTTTTAAATGAAAAAGAAAGTTATGGCTGAGATCAAACCTAAGCTATTGAATGCTAGGATAGAGATTCAAAAACCTGAGAGGTATAACTCTTGTCAAGGGAAAAAATGACTGCCTCACCCTCAACAAAAACTATCCTTCACAAGAACACTACTGACAATTCAACAACAACCGTGTACACGGGAGCTGTGTAGAGCCATAGGGCGTGTACACGCATGCCGGCCTTATACATGCCACGTGTATCTCTAAAAATCTGAAACAAATAAAAAACAGACAATCCAAACCTGGAAGAGACCACTGATACTGAGAACCAGGATCTCTTGAAGGCTTAGACACTTTCTTTAACAAAAAAAAGAAAACAATGTAAGGAAAAAATTCGTAAAACAAACCAATCTGAGATGAACCATAAGCTATAGACTGCAAACACCCAAGAATAGAAAGAGTTCTAGAAAACCCCTGAGAATGACTGATTTTGATAGGGAAGAGGATGACTGCCTCAATTTTTTTTTGGAATCATACACACTACTGTTACTTCTTCAGCGAGCGTTTACACGTCGGCTCACGCGTACAGACCTTATGCAGGCCGCGTGTACCTCTGTGGGTCTCAAAAAAACATAGTCAAACAAAGAAATAGAGATAGCTGGTATGGAAGACCAGAATCTCTGTTAGCTCAAACTTTGCAGAAACTTCGAAAAACAGGAAAGAAAACCAATCTTTTAAAAATACCCAAAAACATTCCCAGGAACCCTAGAGATTTCCCCAGTATGGTCGCCAATTCTGTTGTGGTGGGAAGTCCCCCTATGGACTAGCATTTAGGGTTATATTATGCATGCAAATAAGACCGAAAGAATCCTACTTTCTACTGTCATCCCAGAACTAATCCCAATTTATTTTAAGCAAATACATGGTTAAACGAACATACCTTGTTCCGGATGTTCGATGTCGATCCTTCTTCACGCTTGATCGCTTGCTAGCAGCTATCCTCCCAAGACTGAACTGCGTACAAAACAAGCAACAAACTCTACATGCATTTGTTCTATAGATTAATGGGTTAGAGATTCAAACATATATTCACTAAACTATGAAGAACTCATATAGTGGGACAGGAAAAACATTTCTTTATTATTAACTTTAATGAATCAACTTACAATGTCGAGACCGGCCACCGCTCCACGAACCTGATCCTGGGCTCCTCTTCAAATGTCCTCCAACTTCTTTGCTTTGTATCTCTCTTTGCACAAGGATGGCTAAAGGGTTGGGACAATGAGAATGTGCAATTGGGTAGAGTTTCTTTACTCTTATTCTCCTCCTCCAAATAGGACCCCTAACCCTTCTTTTATAGGCTATAAGAAGCTAGGTATTTGGACGAACCCTCGACCATGCATGGCCGGAAGATTCAGTTAACTCACCCAACGTTGTGTGTTCCTTCGACAACTTTCATTTTTCCTTGCTTTTGTAGGTACATGCGGGTTTTTTTAGGTCAGCTAGCGTGTACACATGTGTAGTAATGGAGTAGGGTGTGTGGGCCCTTATAAAAGAGGTTTTTTAAAGAGTTGTTCAATAGTGCTTTGGCAAAGAAGGGATCTGAGATGGCCTGATGCTAGGTAATCATGTATGGTGCAAATTAGGGTTATAACACGCTCCTCCTCCTGAGATTTGAATTTATTCCCGACTTGGAATATTTCCAATGTTTCAAAGGTCTCAGCCTTCAATTTTCCTCTTGCGAGCCCGACTGTTGGGTCTCGACTTCTGCTTTCTCTCCTGAGATTTTGTCAATGGAACTTGACCTCAGCCCTGCACACACTTGCGCTCTATGTGAAACTTGGTGCTACCACTCCTGAGCTTGTTTGTGGCTTGGACCTCGAAGTGTCTCAACCTTCTGCTTATTTCTACAAGAACCTTGTACGCAAAGGTACTATTCCTCCTGAGCTTATGAAATTAAAACAATTTTCTTCCTACACACTCCTTGTGCTCAACCAACCTTCAATTGGATGTCTTCAACACTTCTTTTGAGTGTTGGCTTGGTGCAATCCTTGCACAGGTCTTCCTCCAGAGTGTTCAACAACTCTGTCTCCTTGAGCTTAAACTTCTCGAACCTCAAAGGTCTCTGTCCCTTCTGTCCCTCGAAGAGATGCAAGTTCCCTCTTGGCGACTTCTGCTCAAGAACTCCTTGTTGAGCTTGCAGAGTATCCATTAAATCTGTGAGTGTCTTCTCCTAGACACTTCCCTTATCTCTGAACTCGAAATAGAGTTCTTCTTGTGCACTCTTTACACTCACTCGATGCCCACCTGGCAGAGCTCTACAAAACCTTCAGTATTTTTGTCTTCAATCTGTGCCCTCCTCTGCACAGTCTTTCCTCCAAGGTGTTCAGTAACCTTGAGGCTTCTCCCTTGAGTTTATGATTCTTCTGGTGTGCCCTCCTGGCACGTTCTTGCCTGAATTCCACAAAACTCAGATGTGCACTCTTTGCACTGGCTCATAGAGTCTTCAACACTCTGTCATGCAACCCCTTTTTATTTAGCCACAAAGAACCCAGACTTGAAATCAACAACTCCTGAACAGATCAGAAATATATTTATCCCTGCAGATGGAACCTATCATACATGTACAACATAAATGCATAAACACATAAAGATGACATTCACCAAATACACATAAAAACACAAAGAATCTCATGCAGGAAAAAATGCTCTTTTTATTAATCTCAGAATGCATGTTTACAATGTGTACAAAAGATCGCACTGCAACAGAGTCTCAACTCTCTCTTTCCTCTCTTGTATACTAATCTTCCTATCATCCTAATGAATCTATATACAAGATCCTTACAAAAGAGGGTCTCCTCGAGCTTTTCCTCCAAGCTACCTACTCTCATTAATTTACATTGAATTACAATCAATGGTTGTCTAGTCTGAATCGGATCTAGACCTTCAGCCTGTCAACCATTAAAGGTGATTATATCTACAACCTATACAAAGGAAACGATTTGGCTCTTCCAGCCTTACAACCATTTAATTACATTTTGAATTTTGAAAATGAGAGGGCTGGAGCCTCTCCCTTCATTGAATGCACGATGAATGTGTTGTCTAGCTGGCGCATTACTGGGTTGGAGTGATACTCCTGCATCATACTCCACTGCTGTGAAAAATTCATGAGCTCCTACTCATGAGCTTCCCAGCTCTGTTGAAATCCACCTAGATCCCAAACTGTTATTTGGAGCTGTCCATCTGCTCCACTTCTTCGTTGTTGTTGCTGCTGCTTCCCTGCTGCTATGGCATGCTTCCTTTTACTTAGCTTCTCCTTGCTGGCAGTCTCATGTGATGACCTCGACATCAACCTTCTAATTTATTCTATCTCCCTATCTAGTTGTTCCAATGTCTGGCTCTCTTTATGCAGTCTACTCCACTGCACTCCCTCCTCGTTGATGGGCAGATCAACTTGACCCCCCTTGCAATTTTCTCCATATCTTGTGGCCTTAACTTGCCACTCTGCTGCAAATTTTATCTCCGCAGTCTCATCACTGAGCTGTTGCTCAGCTTCTCTTTCTAACAACTTTGCTTCTGCCAGTTCTCCTACTGGTTCATCTCCAACTTCCTCCAGCTGCTGCCCAGATTGTAATTCTGCTTCATTTTCTGTTGTAGGCTTCAGTGATGCAGTCATCTCCTGTTCATCTTCCTGGCTGAAATTTCTGAGAAATTCTGTCGAATGCCCTTCTCCCAAAATCTGCATGATTATATGCTCATGGCAGTCATTTACTGGTTTTGGATTTTTCAACCAATCCTCCAACATCTCTAACTCCTTCTCCCATAGAGTGAGCACCTTATCTGCATGCTCTTGTTTTGCTGGGGTAGATTCTGATGTCTGCTCCATTTCTTCTTTCTCTATGACAATCACTGCTGGTTGTCCTTCTCCTACTGTTGCATTTGCAACACAGTCTCTGGCCTCAACCGGGTTGTTTGGTAGGAATGTCCGAATTCCCCCAATGATCATAATACTCCTTCGATCCTCCTCTGTCAACATTCCTTGCTAATCCAAACTCACCTTTGAGTTCATGAGACATCAATCAGTCTCATCTCCTCTCCCTTGCCCACCTGGAAATCTGAGATTTCTGCCCTGCCCTCCTGGTAGTCTATGAGATCCTCCAATGATCCCATCTCATTGCCCACTTGGAAATATGAACTTTATTCACTTCCCACCTGGCAGTCTTTGAGATCAACCATTGACCTGTTCTCATTTCCCTCTAGGCAACCTGAAAGTTCCTCACTGCTCACCTGGCAGTTTATGATACCCTTCTCCGATCTCTTCTCCTCATCATCACTAAGATGTCTTCCTGTCTCTGGTTCACAGATGTGAACCATATCCTCCTCACCTCTGAGGCTTTAAACATACCTCAGCCATAATCTCAACAACCTTTGTTGTCCTTTGGCCAACAATTTCTGAACGGGCCACTTCACCTTCTTCTTCAAGGGCCACTCATACACCCAATGCAATTTAGCATCCTGCTGCATTTTAAATGCAAGTTTCTCCATCTGTGCTCCTATCTCAATGAGATCCTTATTCATATCTTCCTCCCTCTGCTTGTAGTCTACAAACATAAAGTGGATCTGATACCACTTGATGCAGACCCCCTACCTCGGCAGGGTCCGCTAACCTCCTGATCACTGGATCTTCAAATTCCTAAGACGAAATGGCTCCTTGGTCCCCGCTGGAACCCTTCACACATATAACCATAGGTCTCCTTTTCTATGCTCTTCCCGCGTGAACAAGCGCCAGGTGCAAGCTTCCTCCATACGACCACCGGATGTGACCGCACACCTCTCAAAAGGCATTTGCGATTTTTCATATCGAGTCTTAAGGGCAGAGCTAGCAAGTGCTAGGCCATGTCGGGATTTTGGAGGTCGGGAGAGTCAGGGTGACTCACAGACAAAGACCCGATACATGAAATCGCGACACACCTTTGTTTAGGCTCGTGGTCATAGCCCGTGGAACGTGTGAGAGAAGATTGTGCCTGGTACTTGTTCGCGCAGACGGAGCATAGAAAAGGAGACCTTAGGTTATATGTGTGAAGGGTTCCAACGGGGACCAAGGAACCTTTTCGGCTTGGGAATTTGAAGATCCAGTGACTAGGAGGTTAGTGGACCCTGTCGAGGTAGGGGGTTTGCACCAATATACATGTATATGTCATTGGAGTGGTTAAGCTTTGAATTTGCATTCACTATGCGTGCATCCAACTCCACCCACCTCATGGTACCCAATATTGAATCAGTGGTCCCTGTGGGAGAGGGAGAAGGAAATGACAGAACTTCATTCTTATAGAGATAGTCTAGCTAGGGTATATACAGAGGAGGAAACTCCTAAAATATATTAGGAGACAACATAAGTGGAGATGGAAATAAGAGGTTTGGAAAGAAAGGAGACATCATACAAGATTGCATAGTGGGAGATAACAAAGATTACACACTAGAATGCTAATGTTAGTTGTGGAGCCTGATTATCTTCCTGATTCAGAGGTTTGTTTCAGCATGCTTAAATCCCATTCCCTAACGGGGGGTGTGGGGGGGATTTCCCCCCCACAACTGTCGCCATTGGGGGTCCATAGGGGGATTTGTGGGCGGTGCCCCCAAAGCGAAATATTGGGAAAATTTTCCTTGTAAAATATTGTAATTTCGTAGTCAATATGGATTGTTCATTATAAGGTCGCATATCTAACGGTAGAAGTTATTTTTAGGGTTTTTTTTCCCTAGAAGGAAACCCTCTCTTATGAGGGAATTGTATTGCAACTGTGTATTATTGTGAATGTTGTATTCTTAGAGAGGAGATTGCGAGACAAAGAAGAGGAAGTTACATCGGGTGTGTTGTAGGTTGTATCCCTTCATTTTGCTAGATAATAATAAAGGAAGGACCTATCAATTTCTCTGGTGGAGGTATCCCACACTAGCTGAACCGCATATATCTGTGTCTCTATTATATTGTGTATCTTATGTGTTTTATTTCCACATTTGTTTATTTTATTGCTTTGCGATCCTGATTTTTCTAACAACTGGTATCAGAGCAAAATTTAACTTGCAGGAAAAGAGGGTTCCTGATTCGAGTGGGAGAAATGACGGAAGATGGAAAGTTTAGGGTCAAGGAATTTAACGGCCAAAACTACTAGTTATAAAAGATGTAGATGGAAGATTATTTATATCAAAAGGATTTATTCCTACCATTGGGAGAAATAAGAAAGAAGCCGATGACCATGAAAGATGAAGAATGGGAGGTTCTTAGAAAGGCACTGAGAACGATACGACTGAGCCTAACAATGTCGGTGGCTTTCAATATTTCAAAATAAAATAAAACGAAGGAACCGATGGATGCATTGGTTAAACTGTATGAAAAATCCTCGACGTCCAATAAGGTATTTCTAATGAAGCGATTATTTAATATGAATATGTCAGAAGGTGGGTCTATGGCAGATCATTTAAATGAATTTAATATGGTTACTAATCAACTAAGTTCTGTAAAAGTGGATTTTGATGATGAGGTTAGGGCTCTTCTAATATTGTGCTCATTGCCAAAAAGATGGAATGGCTTGTTCATGGTTGTAAGTAACTCTGTCCTAGTTCAAACACTCTAAATTTTGATGATGTTGTTGGTGTTATCCTTAGCGAGGAAATGCGATGGAAAAGCGCAGGTGATACATCAGGTAATGTGTTGACTGTGGAGAATAGGGAAATACAAAAGGATAGAGGAAAGGGATCAAGGAACTGTGGGAATTATAGGAAGGGAAGATCCAAATCTAGACTGAGAAAGATAGAGTGTTGGAATTGTGGGAATAAAGGACATCTGAAGAAAGACTGCAGAGCTCCAAATAAACAAAGAGATGGACAACACGAGAAAAATCAAGAAGCAAATGTAACATGTGATGTGTTACAAGATGTTTTGATTCTTTCTGTAGATAATATTTCTGAAAACTGGGTAGTAGATTTAGGGGCTTCATTTCATGCCACGCCCCATAGGAAACATTTTCTAGGTTATGTTCAAGGTGATTTTGGACAAGTTCATTTGGGTGATGATGCACCATGCAAAATTGTTGGAATGAGAAACGTACAAATAAAACAAAAGAATGGAAACCAATGGTTGTTGAAAGAGGTAAGACATGTTCCAGATCTAAGGAAAAATTTAATTTCAACAGGGAAGTTGGAAAGTGAAGGTTGTATATCCATATTTACAGATAAGGCATGGAAGGTCACCAAAGGATCACTAGTGATATCAAAAGGAGAGAAGGTAGGTACATTGTATTTATGTACTGGTAATGATGATTCTTTTATCTCTTTAGCTTCTACAGGAGTTGATACAACATTGTGGCATGATAGGCTTGGACACATGAGTGAGAAGGGGATGTAGATACTTCACAAAAGAATTTTTTTGCCAGACATTAAACAAATTGTTTTGGATTTCTTTGAGCATTGTGTTTACACAAAACATAAGAGAGACAAATTTCTCAGAGTTGGAAAGGAAAAGAAGAATGAAAAGTTAGAGCTTGTGCATACATATATATGGGGACCATCTCAGGTATCATCTCTTGGTGGATCTCGTTATTATGTTACTTTTATTGATTATGCAACTAGAAAAACTTGGGTTTATTGCATTCGACAAGAATCTGATGTTTTTGATACTTTTAAGAAATAGAAAGATTTGGTTGAGAATGTGACAGGAAAAAGGTTGAAGTGTCTCAGATCAGACAATGAAGGTGAATATTGAAGCAAGGTGTTTGATGACTATTGTTCATACCATGGGATTTGTAGAGAGAATATAGTTCCAATAACACCACAAGGAATGGTGTGTCAGAAAGGATGAACAAGACAATCATGGAGTGTGTAAGGAGTATGAGATTGCATGTAGGGTTTCCCTTGTAGTTTTGGGTAGATGTTGTAGATATTGTTGTTTACTTTATAAACAGAGGACCTTCAAGTTATTTGGATGGTGGAATTATATAAGAGGCATGGACAAGTAAAAAGGTAAACTATTCATTTCCAAAGACTTTTGGTTGTAAAGCATTTGTCCATATTGATAAAGAAAATAGAACAAAGCTTGAAGCAAAATCCAAGAAGTGTATCTTTATTGGATATGGTGTTAATGATTTTTGGTTACCGCTTATGGGAATATGAAAATCAAAAAATCATTAGGAGTAGAGATGTCATATTCAATGAGAAGGTCATGTATAAAGATTAGTTGTAGGAAAAAAAACAGGAAAAAAAAACTAGAATACAGAGTGCTTGATGAGATCACTGAAAAAGAAATTCCAAAGGTACCAGAAAATCAAAATGTACAACAATAGGAGAAACATGTACCTCAAACTCCTTCAAATGTTGTTAGAATATCTACCAGGTTAAGTAGACCCCCTGAACGATACTCTCCTTCAATGTATTATTTATTGTTGATTGATTCTGGTGAACTAGAACATTATGAAGAGGCAATTCAGGTAGACACTAAAAAGAAGTGGGAGCAAGGCATGAAAGAGGAAGAAGATTCCTTGGTAATTAACCATACTTGAGACTTGGTTCAGTTGTCTGCAAGAAAAAGAGCATCGTAGAATAAATGGGTTTACAAGTTGAAGGAAGAATATGGAGGAAAAAAGAGGTACAAGGCTAGACTTGTTGTAAAGGGGTTTGCACAAAAAAAAGGTATAGATTTTGATGAAATAATTTCTCATATTGTTAAGATGACTTCAATTAAGACTATTTTAAGTCTTGTGGAAGTAGAAGATTTGCATCTTGAACAACTAGATGTAAAAACAAATTTTCTCCATGGGGATTTGGAGGAAGAGATTTATATGCAGCAACCACAAGGTATGAGGTCAAAGGGAAGGAAAATTTGGTATGTAGGTTGAAGAAGAGCTTGTATGGCCTAAAACAAGCTCCAATGAAGTGGTATTTTAAATTTGGCAGGTTTATGACAAAACAAGTTTATAGTAGATGTCATTCTGATCATTATGTTTATTTTAAAAGGATAGAAAATGGAAGTTATATTATCTTGCTATTGTATGTAGAAGACATGCTTGTTGTAGGGTCTAATATGAAGGATATAAATGTGCTCAAGAAGAAATTAGCTAATTCATTTGCGATGAAGGATTTGGGTGCTACAAAGTAAATCCTTGGTATGAGAATAACAAGAGACAAGAAAAATCGCAAATTGACATTGTCTCAGGGTGAGTACATAGAGAAGGTGTTGGAGAGGTTTAGAATGGAGAATGAAAAATTAGTTAGTACACCTTTGGCCAACCATTTCAAATTAACCAAGGAAATGTGTTCTAAGACACAAGAGGAGATAGAATACATGTCCAAGGTCCCTTATTCATAATAAGTTGGCAACTTGATGCATGCGATGGTTTGGACAAGACCAGATATTGCACATGCAATGGGAGTTGTAAGCAGGTATACGAACAATCCAAGTAAATAACATTGGGAGGCAGTAAAGTGGATTCTCAGGTATTTGAGAGGTACTACTACTCATGCATTATGTTTTGGAGGTTCAAACACTGTTCTACATGGATATGTTGATTCACATATGGCATGTGATAAAGATAGCAGGAGGAGTACCACGAGGTATGTTTTTACTGTAGCTAGAACAATAGTAAGTTGGATTTTGAAACTGTAAAAGGCTGTTGCACTTTCAACAACAGAAACAAAGTATGTTGTTTCTACAGAGGCTAGTAAAGAAATGTTTTTTTTACAGATGTTTATGGAGGAATTGGGAAAGAAGCATGAGAATAGCAGGTTGTACTGTGACAATGAGAGTTCCATTCATCTTGCAAAGAACTCATCCTTCCATTCAAAGACTAAGCATATACAATTTAGGTACCATTTCGTATGATCTGTCTTGGAAGACATACATTTGAAGTTGGAACATACTAGCTAGAATCCTACATACATGTTAAGGAAGGGAGTAACCAGGGAGAAACTGAGTTCTTGCTCAGTTTCAGTTGGTCTTCAATCATGAAGGTGAAGATGAGAAATTTTCTAGGTCCAAGGTGGAGTATAGTGCAGTAGGTATAGCAGCAGTGGAGTTGTTGTGATTAGTCTCCAAGTGGGAGATTGTTGGTTTTGGAGCCTGATTATCTTCTTGATTCAAAGGTTTTTTTTAGCTGTTCTTAGACCCCATTCCCTAACGAGGGGTGTGGGGGGGGCTTCCCCCCCACAAATGTCACTAGGGGGTGGTGAAATTTTTTGTAGCCCCCCCTTTGGCGAGGGATTCGGGGGAAGCGCCCCCGAAGTGAAATATTGGGAAAAATTCCCTTGTAAAATATTGTAATTTCGTAGTCAATCTGGACCGTTCATTATAAAGTCACAGATCTGACAGTAGAAGTTATTTTTAGGGTTTTTTTTCCCTAGAAGGCACCCTCTCTTATGAGGGAATTGTATTGCGACTGTGTATTATTGCGAATATTGTATTATGAGAGAGGAGACTGCGAGAGAAAGAAGATGAAGTTACAAAAGGTGTGTTGTAGGTTGTATCCCTTCATTTTGCTGGATAATAATAAAGGAAGGACCTGCCAATTTCTTTGGTTGACGTAGCCCACACTGGGAGAACCACATATATCTGTGTCTCTATTGTATTGTGTATCTTCTATGTGTTATTTCCACATTTGTTTTATTTTATTGCTCCATGATCCTATTTTTTCTAACAACCAATACGTAGTATCATTGCAATTCACATCCAATATATGGAATCACATGTATTTATTCCATTGACATGAATTTAATGACATCAATGAATATATGTCGTAGTTATCATAGTTATATAATATTAAAACTCCAAACTTAAGCTATCTATGTTTGGAAAAAAATTGCATCGTGTGCATGTTCAATGATTAAAACTCAAAACTTAAATATAACCTAAGATTGAAAAATAACATTCCGTTAGAGCTCCCCCAAAGGACATTCAATTGGTTAGCCAATCACATGTGTGATAAAAGTAATTTAAATATTATGAAAAAATAATTATTTTGTTAAGCATATGTACAACATTGGATAGCAAGAAAAATATTTGTAGTCAAAGACAAACTAATTTATAGTCATCCATGAATCAAATGATATAGTCCCGAACTTCTATAGGGTTTCTCAATGACGCTACATTTGTTGCCTCAATTGAATTAGTCCCTCTCTTAAATAATGATAGTCACAAAGACCCACTCAATGCACATTCGAGTAAGATTTGGTTTGGAATGACCCAGGATAACACCTCCCTCTATTTTGAGCAAGTAATGCCTTTTAGTCCCCGAAGCCCTAGGAGATATAAAATTCCTTTGTAAGTATTTCCTATTGAGAGAGGTGTCCTCATGCTTCTTTCTTTCCAATTCCCGTGCACAATAAGTTCATCAAAGAGACTTGTATAAAGAGGCATTGGAGAAAGAAAAAGGACCTACATAAGCTCTTGTTCCTATGTATCTAAGATATAAGAAATATGGTGGGTATAATGTACAAAGTGGGCCTTCAATAGGGACTAATAAAATCGAGTTGTTTCATACATTTATCAAATTTTAATTTCTTTTAGAATCATATTTTCATTCTTTCTAAATAAATTATCTTTTGTGAATCTTAATAAAATATTTTATTTTAACATAAGAGTAACAATAAGCATCGATAATAATCAAAATTTCTATCAATCAAATGGAATTGTAATTTTTGACAAAATTTCAACAAAATTTGGAGAAAAAATTATCTTCAAGAACTGTTACATTTTTCTAAATATTATCTTTATCCATTTTAAAATATATACATTGAAATACATCTAAAAATATATTAAATACATCTAACAATGTATAATGTATAAAGTGTAGACCTCTTGGTGGTAAAGGGAGGTGTTTTTTTCTTATATCAAAATTTATTTATTTAGAAATACATTTCATTCTTTGTGATTGAAATTAATGATAAAAAATATCCTTCTTTTATTTTAATGTTGTTAAGTTTTAATTGTCATTTTATGAAAAATTTCAATCAACTTATGAAGAGTGAACATGTCACATAACTTTCACACAACTCTCCTATCTAACACTCAAGTTATATCCAATTGACTAATTTGAAGGACACGAGGGAGGGTGAATTTTGATACACTTATATTCAATCACTACTTCAATGTGACTCCATATTGCATTCTCTATAAATAAATTAATTTGAGTGAATCTTAATAAGATATTTTATTTTAACATTGGATGATCAATAAGCATCAATAGTGATCAAAGTTCCCATTAATCAAATCAAAATGTAACTTTTGACAAAATTTCAACAAGATTTGGAGAAAATTCTCCTTAAAAAATGTTACATTCATCTAAATATTAAATATTAAATGTATACAATGAAATACATCTAAAAATATATAAAATACATCATCTAAATATTAAATATTAAATGTATACAATGAAATACATCTAAAAATATATAAAATACACCAAGTGAGAGCCTGAGTGGGTCTAATGGTTAAGAACATGTGTTTTCTCCTAAGAGGTCATAAGTTCAAATCCAGAGGGGGGTAGGGTATGTATACCTCCATAGACTTTAATACATTATTATTATAAAGTTTATACCTCTTAGTAAAGTGGAGGTGTTTTTTTTTTCTTATATGAAAATGCATTTCCTTAGAAATACATTTCATTCTTTGTGAATATATAATAATAATAATAATCTATTTTTAAGGTCACGACCAAGCCACACCAAATTTGGTGTATGAGACCCCCTTGTTTGTGGGACAAGGGACCCCCCTCCGCCCAACGATTTGACTGGTAAAGTCTACGGAGATATACATACCCTACCCCCCTCTGGATTTGAACTTGTAACCTCTTAAGAGGAAACACATGTTCTTAACCATTAAACCCACTCAGAATATATATATATATATATATATATATATATATATATATATATATATTGTTAACAATTAGTTTATAAAAAATCTTAATCAATTCATGAAGAGTGAACATGTCACATAACTCTCCTCTCTAATATTCAAGTTATATTTAATTGACTAATTTGAAGGACATAAGGGTAGACTTTAATACACTTATATGTACATATATCACGAGATGATTTAATAAAATCTCTCAAGGTGCTACCACATATTCAATCACTAATTTAAAATGGCTCCATAACTTTATGAAAAACCTCAATGAGCTTTTCATGAATAAACATGTCACACAACTTTCCTTACTAATAATGAAACTATATCCAATTGACTAATTTAAAGGACACAAAGATAGACTTTTATATATATATATATATATATATATATATAAAAAAAAGATGATTTAATATAATCTCTTTAGGTATAATCACATATTCAATTACTACTTCAAAATAATTTTATAACTTAATTAAAAAACACTTATCCGTAATTTAAAAAAAAAACCTTCAAGTTAATCCCAACTCTGGAAAAAACCTTTAAAAATATTGAAACTCACAATAAAATAAAAAACATGTTTTAAAAATAAAATTTATGTTGAACAAAAATATTTATTACAAAATATGAAGGTTTAAAGTCATATCCTTATTTTTCAAAGAGCAAACATGGTAAGATACTCTGACAAAAAAACAAATTTACTAAGAACATGTAGTAAGGAATTTATTTAAAGTGGTGTAGAACTATTATACATAGAAGTATGAGGATTTATGAATTAAAGTGTGAGGATTTATGAATTAAAGTGTGTTAGTAAGTATATTGTGTTTTAAAATATATCGGAATCTATTTATGTCATTAATGGTTAATCATTTTTTTTTATTATTTTATTATTTTTTTAAGTTTTTTTTTTTTTTTAAATAGATATTTGTATTGTATTAATAAATATAAAATTAAATTTGATATATTTTATTGTGATGATGATAATGATTAACGTTCATTAACATTAAATTGGTCTATAAGATCTTAAGAGGGTAAGTGATTACTTGCGATTCTTTAGAATTTTATTTTTATGCTCGAAAAACATTAAGAGAAGCTTTCGAAGATCACCATAGTTTTGTTGAGTTAAGAGGTTAGGAAGGTTGGTAGTGTGAAAAATATTTTGAAAATGAGATCTAATCTGGGTATAGTATCGACAATCTAAGAGAATGTGTTTTTCATCTTCAACCTTCTTATTGTCACAAAGGTGACACACTCTTTCATCCCACGACGTTTTAGGAATTGACCAACGCCCAATTTCACTATGGATCTCGTGAGAATTTGTTCTTATGTCAACATTGCTTATTTTTTTTCTTTACACTCGTCAAAACATATAGATAATTTTGATCTTCTAGATTATGGTTGATTACATCCTTATAATATCTTAACTTTCTTTTTTCCTCTAACTCTTTATCACACCACAATTTCTCCTTAATTTTTGATTTGATGATATTTTTAATAGTATCTTTATTTTGCAAAATGGTGTCTTCCATGATTCCCCAATAGTTTAGCCAAGACTGGGCATCTTTATGCCATCCTTGCTTGAGTCAATGGTAGTTACGAATCGATTTTGAATCAAATTTAGGAAGCCTATTGTCTTCCATGGTGTTTAACTTGTTCTTATACATAAGGTGTACCTGTACCTGTATTAACCCGTTAATTTGCGTGATAGGTGATGTCGGTGGGTTTACCTGTATGAACCAAGTCGTGTTTGAGTTATTTGATTAAGAGTAGGGCTGGTCTAATAATGTAGAAGGAATATCTAGGGATGATTTAGGTATGATGGGGGGAAATAACTACCAATCCCTATAGCCCGAGTTTGTCTTGTCTAGTCATAGTCGTTCTCCTAATGGGGGAGAGGCTTGTTTCTAAGAGGAGGATGGGATAGGGCGTATTTCCTTTAATTTTGAGATTATAGCTTATAAAATTCTTTTGTATTTTCTCTATCTTTCTCCAGGATTCACGAGAGATACTACAACTCCAGACTTCACATCCATAAAGAATAACATGTGTAACAAGAGTCTCAAAGAGGATTTTCTTCTTATCCCAAATCCAAAGATCAAATGAATTACAATTGTTTTCAAGCCCATAATAAGATTTCCATCCCCCAATAATCCTTTTCTCAATGCTATAATTCCAGTTGAGCTTGTGGTGAATATCAATTCCAAGATATTTGTACGAAGTCACTTCCTCCAAATTGTTGTTGTCATATACAAAAGTATCATAATTGATTTTATTGGATTTAATAATCATGACCTTAGTCTTATCAGTATTAATAGTCATACCCATATTGGAGAAAAAATCCTTGAGGATGCTTAGTTGGTTTTCAAGATCATGGGGATTCCTTGCCATAAGAACGATATCATCAACATAAAGAAGAAGATTGATGACTATACCAGTGAGAGTAGGGCCAATACAACCTACTTTTTCCGAACAATCTTCTAACTTGTCAATGTATATGCCAAAAAGGGTAGGGACAAGGGACAACCTTGTTTGACTCCAATATTGTAGTTAATATCTTTCGACCAATCCTCATTGTTTTTAAACTTAGCAATAACTTCCTCATACATCCTTATTGCAGTAGCCCTCAACTCGAGAGGCACTTTTATCTCTTCCAACCTATTCCAAAGGTTTTTCCTAGGAACCATGTCAAAAGCTTTTCTAAAGTCAACAAAACAACAAAAAAAATTGGTTTTAGTATTGTGGAACTCCTCTGCAATGATCCTAAAGGTAACAAGATGGCCCACAGTTGAATGATATCTCCTAAACTCGACCTGGCCTTTAGCTCTTTTACTGTGACTTTCTAGTCAAAGGCTAATCTTCTTTTCCAAAATAATTACATAAAGCTTGGCTAAAATCAGACTAATCATAATGGTCCTATAATTAGATGGACTGTTTCTATCCCCATTTTTAAAAATAGGAGCAATGAGGCTTTGCGTCCAGGGTTTAGGGAAGCCCTACTTGATTGCTAAATTGAAGAGCTTGTGTATGTGAGGGATACACATAGATCTTCCGATTTTAAAAATTTCAGCTTGGTAACCTTCAATGTCCTTAGCTTTCCCATTTGCAATCGGCTTAACTCCTAACTCTATATCATCTAAAGAAAAAATTACATTAAATATAACATTTTATTTATATAAACAAAATTTCAAATTGTGTTTAAATTTTTAATTTTTTTTAAAATATTTATTTATTTTATTTTATTTATAATGACGATGACTAATATTCACTTAATAAAAAATATTTATTTAATTTTTTTTTTAATAAAAATGATTAATGAAAACGTTTTAAAAAAAATAGTTAATAAAAATGATTAATATTAATGAAATTAAATAAAACTCAAATAATCTTTAAAAATAAGTCAACTCAGACGTCGAAGTTATACTTTCGCTTTCTAGTAGCATTTGTTTATGGATAGAGAAATCTACCTTGAACAATGAAAATTCACATGTATAATTTGATCGGATGTGCAACCCCTATTTTTAATCTTTTGTTCTTTGAGTGTTATTCAAGGTTTAAAATTTCAATTTCCGTTTATGGAGAAGGGTATAATTTTATACTGAAGTCTTGAATTGAAGTCGTTTTAAAGTTTGATTTATTTATTTATAATAGTTTGAAAATGATGTATAACAATATACACCAACCACTTTGATTCTGTTAATTATATTATTATTTATAAAAAGAGAAAGTGATTATATATATATATATATATATATATATATATATATTAATTAATTAATTAGATTAGATTAGATTAGATTATGTAATTCAATATATAACATATTTGTTATACATTTGTAATATTTTTACTAATATATAATATGTTTTTATTTTTATTTTGAACAATTACTAACATTTTCAATATAATTATTAGCTATTTTATTTTATAACTAGAAGAAATACTTAAAAAATATATATTTTCAATATAATTACTAACATTTTGAATACAATTATATAATTTAGTATATAAAATATTTGTTATACATCTTCAATATAATTATTAACATTTTTAATACAATTAAATATCTCATTTTTTATTCTTGGATTAACAATGTATAAATGTAAATATGATGAATAGTCCACGACCAAGTGATTTAATATGTAAACATTGTACACTGAAAAATAATAAAATGAAATACATCACTGATTATAGACACAAGGGACAAAGTCATGGGGGACTATGTCTCCATAATAGAGAGGGCTAAGGGGGGTTTAAGGGAAACTCCACATGCCTAGAATCCTATGCCACACCCATAAATCATTTCATTATTATTTATTTACCTCCATCTTATCAAAACCAATCATTGAATGCATGTAAGAGGTTGGTGGGAAAGCCAACTCACTTAGTTATTGAAGCGTGGGCTAAATACACTAATGATGGGAATTGTATCATTGAATGCATGTAAGAGGTGGGTGAAAGAGTAATCTCACCTAGTTATTGAAGCATAGGCTTAGTACAATTTTTTTGGGGAATTGTAAGAGTCAAGCATACAAGGAAGAAAAAGAAAAAGGAAAATTGAGTAAAGGGGAGAGCTAATTTTATAGTTTAGTACAAAAAAAGGAAAAAGGGAGTTGATGCTGGAAAAGAAAGGCAACCATAGTGTGTGTTGTTCCAAAGTATGTACTTAAGGCTATAAAGTACAAGGTCTAGGCATCCGAAAGTGGTGTGAAAGATTAAAAGGGGGAGGATCAACCTTCGGGAAAGGAAGCTAATGCTGATTTCTAAGTTGCATCTGTCTCGCTTCCAAAAGTTCCTGGATGCTTATATCCCGTTCAATGGCGGCCCATGAACATTCTAGTTCTACCCGGGTGGTGGTTGTTTTAAGTATGGTGTCGAAAAGGTTCAGAGCAATGGTGGTTTGATCCAACAAGCTGGGTTCAATATTGGTCTGTTTGGCAACGAGAACAGTCATAGAGGAACAGGGAAAGTTAAAGGAAAGTTCGAGGTTTAGGATGCTGCCTCAAATTTTTGATCGTAAAAAGAGTACTCTCGAATTCGAAATCACAGATAGAATGCAAACCAAAGGCCTTTTCCCATAACTGAGTTAATTTTTAATAAATCATGTGAGAAATGTGAGAAAACATTAAGCTGTCTATAATGCAAGGCTCCTATCAAGGGAGAATCTCACCCTGTAAACAAAAGAAGAAAAAGACAAGAAGAAATCTGATGAAGCATAAAATATAAAGATCTAAAAAAAATTCACAGGTCTTGTACCTGCTGATAGCCTATACAGAGGAAAAACTGCAAACGATTAGACATCTAAAAGTTGATCACTATGGTAGAGGTTATACTAAATTGCAGTGAAGCATTCATCAGACATATATATGAGAAATGAAATTGAATATAAGATAACAGAGGAAACAAACTCATAAATCAGTCTTGACAGAATCAAGAATCTTCGAATTGCTTTGTATTAATTTTCAAACGAAAAAGTCTCTATTACAATCGGCCAAAAAAGGTCCAACCCTCTTTCCTTCTTCAAAATGCCTATATATACAAACTTCTGAACATTTGAATTTCAATCGTTCCCAAAATTTTGGGTTACAAAATGAGAAATTCAAGCGTTTCGCTTTCTTTGCCTTTGTCATCTTTCATGCGGGTGGAACACCTTCTTTTATTTACTCTTCAGGTTCTAAAAATAGAACAGGAAGACACTTGTCATTATTTGGTACCGGGAACCTGTCCTTTCGCTTGCTTGGTGCAAGTGACACACCTCTCCACCAACTGGGCTATCAACCTGGAAGGCTCTGCTTGGTGGTTTGCCTCAAAAGTGTAACAATCCTTCGCTAACTGTGGCAACCTTCCTCCCACTTGTTGGTCTTCGACGATGATAGAACATAACTGTATACTTGGTTTTATTAACCATTTATCCACTTGGACTATGTTAGTCTGGCTGATCTATGATATTTCAACCCACTCTTTTTCCTCGTTCTCCTTGATACTTAGCAGGTGCTTGGCTATATCGATCTGGCCCAGTGTCCCAGTGCTGTTTTCATTATCGAGACTCAACAAACTTTCATCTATCAAGTTGAAGGTTTCTTCACAAGAGTTTCTTACCTCTTTAGCACGTTCTCTGCTCTTTGATATGTTTCACTCCCACGCCTTCAACAATATGTTACCTCTGGTCCGCTCTGGGATGGAGAGCTTGGAAGTGGTACCCATTTCCTTTTTCGTCATGGCTATGAAAACCTCTTGGAAAGCGACCCGAGTTGCCCAACTTCTCTTTCTCTCAAAGAGATGTCTTCCAACACTTGATCAATGATCTGGCAGTGATTTTGAATGGTTTCCACTTTAGCGAGTAAATCTTGCTAAGCTGCTGACACTCTTTTTCGGATTTTGATAGCTTAGGATTGGAATATCTCGATATCTATCACCTGGCTCTCGACCAAATTTAACTTTGCCTGTAACTGCCCTATCAATTCTTCTTGCTGGCTTATCTGTGACTGACTGGTTTGGGCCGGCAGCTGTGTTTGTTCGAGATCGGATTTGAGCCGCTCGATTTCTTTTTGATTGGCTGCTTTGACTAGCTCTAGACCCGTGTTCACCTGATCTCTGATAGTAGCTTCTACTGTAGCTAGCTTAGCCTCCAAAGTTCTGATCAAGCGGTTCTTCCGCGTTAATTGTTCTTTTAGGGACCCGACATAGTATTGGTTGGCTGTAGAAAAATCCCCCAACGTCCCTGCTATCTGAGTTGCGAATTGCCCCTTTTTCATGGCTTTTCCATCGACTAGGATTTTGAATTTTTTGGCTACCGTGCTCGCTTCTCGGTAAAGCTCTTGCTTCACAATGGCCTTTCTCTTCCTATCGAAGAAAAATTCATTTGGAGGCAACTCTTCTACAGTAATAGGTGTTAGTTCTTCGCTAAAAATCCATCCCTTGTCGGGGATTCCCTTCGTGGACTGTAGGGGAGTGACAAAAATGATGGGACTGTCGATTTCCTTGGATGATTTCCCCGGGGTAACAACCGAGGCTGGCTTGCTTGGAGAGTTCAGTATCTCGACTTCCTGTTTCGGGTCCCCGGTTTTCCTTTTCTTTTTCTGATTTTCCCCTTGGTCAGGTCCTGAATCTTTGGAGCCCTTGGCTTCCATTTGTTGTACATCTGCAGTCGGTGGGTTCTTACCACGTAAGACTGGGGGAAGGCAGCTTCGTCGATGTTCTTGAAATTTGAAGAAATCGATCATCTCCTCGGGTGACAGGGTTTGAATCCGACTTAGGACCTCGGCATAAGATCTTGCCCCTCGGAAGATGTCATCATGAGGCGAATGCTCATGTTCATATCTTTTTAGGCCACAACTCGCCATGTGATTACCCATGACCTCGTGTGGGTCGTGTTTCTTAAACTCAATGTGGACCAATTTAATATCCTCTAAGGCCGCTGCCTTGGATTTTGCATGTCTGAAATCTAATAAAGAATATGTATTCAAATGAATGGGGAAGGGCGGCCATACCTTCTTCGAAAAACCTTTAAGCTCTTTTCTTATGCCACCGAGCACGGTTTTCCTGGTGAGTTCACGAGATATCAGCCTATTCGACATAAATAGTGGTAGAGCATACGGGGGCACATAGGCGCCAAAAACCCTGATGTATGAAAATTCTTCTTCTACATACCAGTCAGCCACACTACTCAAGTTGGTGGTGATGCTATCTGAAACCCTGGGTGGTGGGTTACCGAAGATGGAGACATGCATCAGTACCATTACCCAATTGAAAATCTCATATATGAAATCTATGGCCTTATCCTCCTAAAGTTTTGAGTGATAAACATGGATAGGCTCAGCATTAGATGGAGTCCAAATCCATCTCATTAGAGGGAAAGGCGTCATGAAACAAATAACATCCATGAAGTAGGCAAACATGAAAAATGAGGCAGCTTTCCCATTTGCTTTCTGCGCTCGATATTCAGTAATCCAACTGGTTAGATTGTCTGACAACAGTTTGGCCTAGTCGAAGGAAAAACCTTCAGCGACTGTGTGAATCAGAGGCACCCATGGGAGGTAAAAGTGTGCGGTGTCCTCCCTCCCGTACAACCTACAGGTCATCATTGCTATATACCTGAATTGTGGTTCTAAGGAAGAGATTGAATAAACTTCGTTACCATCCGCCCTTAATTTTGCGGGGTGCGAGACCCAATCTTTGATCAGATCAGACAATTTTCTGTCGTATTGCTGGCATTCCTTCCGCTTGAAATCTTCCAGAAACTCAACATTGTACGCGAAGTTTGGCGTGGGTGACAGTTGATACATTTCCTGCAAATGTTCAGGTTGAAAAGTCCCAATCGTCACCTGTTGCTCGTTGATAATAGTCCTGGTCGGGATATCCACATGGTCTAGCGTCCATCTGATCATATCATAATAGGGAAGGAGCCGTGGCCTTGCCGCTATTTTGTGCATCTTCGCTTGAACAACAATTTTGTATTTGGTGGCCAAATTTTCCTTCTCGTTATCACTGGAATCATCTCAACAATCCACCAATTCGGACTGAAGAATGTCAGAGATGTATGACTAGGTTTTGATGGTATCAATACTTCGGGGTGAAGTATCGGAAACAGTATATGAGCCTTGCCCTGAACTCTCAACAATCGCCTTGGATGCTCTTCGTGGAGCCATGATAGAGGACTATGTACTCAGCTCTCCTGTAGTAAATATGTAGCTACAGAAAAAAGTTATCCTGATGAAAAAACTTCTTTGCACAAAATAGAAATGAAATTTGAAATAATGAAAGAAAGAACTCCTTTATCTTAGCCATTTAAAACCCCGGTGTCCTTGTGAACATAACGGTCAATTCGTTTTAATGAAAGATTTAGCAGTAAAAGAAATATCCTTATCTGTCACTTCGCCGTATCTCAAATAAATGCCATAACTTTTTGACGAGTCGCAACATAAATTAGCGCAAAGACATTTAAAATTACTCCGTAGACGGTGCGTATTAAATTTGTATTAATGCATTTATTGATCTGTCTTAGCTTCTTTAATTAGGTTTTGTTTTAGTCTTTAATCTCCTTTTTCGGCGTTCTCCGTATCGAGAGAAAACACCCCTTCCCTTTGAGCCCCCAAAACCCGAAATCGCGATGATACAATTTAGTTTAAAAAACGTAATCTGCATTAAGTGCTTAAAGAATATCGCGACTTCGCGACTCGGGGCTACAAAGGTATAGTTATTTGGAAGAGTGATTGCTGAGTCGCGAAACCCCGACAATGTTTGACTATGGTTTAAAGCGACTTACCCCCGACACTAACCCTGGTGACTTTTGAATCCGTCTCGCGACTTCGCATATTGGAGTTTGGAAACCTTGCAACTTGTAACTCCCGAAGCACGAAAGCGCGAGGTAAAGAAAAGTGATAGACTTGCTGAATGGTTAGACGATGATGATTTAGGACTATAACGACTATCGCCACTTCGCATGTTAGGGCAAATTTTTGATTGCAAGAATTATATTTCAACCATTTGTAAAAGGCGGCTCCAACATAGGCTCCAACTAGGAATCCCGTCTTCCTGCGAGATGGGAAGAACAATAGACCACGTGCCTATATTGGGTAAATGGAGTCAAATGCTTCTTTCTATGGAACTTTCTTAGGAAGGGGATACAGAGGAAAAAGAGATTTCGTCTTTACTTCTAAAAATATTTTCAAAAATCCCATGCGTTGTAAAATTAGCTGCAGCCCCATTCATGACCTTCTCCTTCTCGCTACTAGATTTAGGTCTGCTTTAAGATGATCAAAACAATCCTAGGAAATCCAACAGATCTTGCGGCTTTTGGCTTGCATCAAACAAAGTAAATTTCATCCTTTTAATTGGGGAGCCCTGTCTGAACTTGGGATGCAGATCTGGTTTCGAAAAGGCTGGTAACCAGGGTAGAGTGAAATTTACGTATGATAGCCTTAAAGATACCTCAGATATTGCTTCACTTCCAGCGAGCCTGTTCAGTACCCCGGTGAAGTTATCTGTCCCTTTTTACTGAATTTCCTTTCACCACTTTGAATCATAATTATGCCTTTAAATGTCGAGACGAGGGTAATCATTTATGAATTTCCTTTCATCGTCTTCTTGGACTAGATGGGGGCAATCAAATATGAATTTCCTTTCACCATCTGTCTTATATTCTACTTTTTGAACACGAAGTGGGGGCAATCAGTTGTACCAAGTATACCAGGGATGATACCTGTGTAAAATTTGCAATGGAGGTCTGTCAACTTGCTTTGATTACCCCGGACCAACCTTCTCTTAACTTTCAAAGCACCTTAGTCCGCAGGGAAAATGGGAAAGATTACTTCCAGGGGCCTTCCTTCGAGCAAGCCTCAATCCTTAGAAAACTGTTAAGAAACCTAGGAGAGTCAGGATCAGCCTATGCATAACTTTGTTTAGTCGGAGAGTGAGTAGTTATGAGGACTGGCTTACCTTTTAAGATCTGTTTTCTAGCTTCCAAAGATAAAACGTAATCTCTTCTCCCTTTGTGGGAAACCCAGAAAGATGCTTGGTTTTTTAAGGAGGCAAAACCGAGGGTAGAAAGGGGCGACGGAGAAAGACTTGGAAATCGAAAACCAGGGGTGATGGATTAAACCCAACTCTTGGAACCCTTTCTCGAAGACGCTTTACTCTCTCTGCTTATTTTAATTACCTCTTATCTTTATCTAGGTGAAACTCTTAGGACCCAGAGTAAGAACTCATTCTTTTAATGACCTATCACACTTACGACACCATCACAGCACTTTAGAGACCTTCGTTTGAAAAATAGACTTCTCTAGAATTCGCACCTTTGCTTTACCATTTTCGTTCTCTTTTGAAATAACGAAAAATCTTTTCTATCACCTATTTTCGACAAATTTATCTTCCGATATATGACCATATGTTTGCTCCTTTCGCTTGTTTGGGTTGCAAGATGGGATCCTATAAAGGAACAACACGAAGAGTATCAGGGCTTTAAAAGAACTGAATGCATTGAAAATTTCGTATCCCAACTTCTAGAAAAACATTGACCTATTTTATTTTTGATGAAAGTAGACTTACCAAAGAAAATTATGAAATGAAAAAGAAAACACAAACCGGTATATACAGTGGGAATTTTGGAAACCAATTATTGCATATAGTGTTTTAAATAACACTCGTTGACAGGGGTGTTGAGGATTTTACCGTCCAAATTCTCTAACAGAAACAATTTTTTTCCTTCAGGAGCTGTAACCTTGAACGGTCCGTACCAGATGTGATCAAATTTACCATGTTTTTCCAAGTCTTCCTTCCTAGCATCCCATTTTAAAACCAAATCTTCGGGGATAAATTCTCTGTCTTTGGCCTTACGATCGAATAACGCTTTCATGTTGCTTGGTATTTCTGCAACCTTTCGTCCACTTCGGCCCAGTGCTGTTGGACTTCAATCAGCTGGTTTATTCTTCTTGTGACATGATTTGGTTCTTCTTTCTCATCTTGCCAAAGTTTCATTACGGGAAGTGCTAGATTTATAGGTAATACTACGTCGGTCCTGTACACAATTTGGAAAGGAGAAGTGCCAATAGACTTTTTTGTGCCTATCCGATTTGCCCACAAAGCGTATTTCAAATGCACATGCCAAGATTTTTTGTTTTCGCTCAACACTTTCTTAATTATATTGATTAGGATCTTGTTTGAAGACTCGACCAACCCATTTCCCTGGGGGTAATATGCCATGGAATGACCAAGCACAATATTGTACTTTTGGCAAAAACTGACCATAGCCATAGATTTAAAGGCATGAGTGTTATATGTGACTATCTTTTGGGGGTAGCCGAATCTAGACAAAATGTTCTCTTCTAAGAAATCTATTACCACCGAATCCATAGCCCTTCTAGTCGGAATAGCCTCCACCCATTTGGTGAAGTAATTTGTAGCAGTCGGGATCCATTTATGTTGAGCGCTAGAATGCGGATTAATTTCTCCTATAAAATCTAATCCCCATGGCTGAAAAGGGGCTTCCGTTTTTACCGGAACCAACGACATTGCTAGGAGTTTATGCTTGCCTGCGAACAATTGGCAAGAGTTGCAGGCTCGGACCTTGGCATTGACGTGAGAAAAGTTTGGGCCAATAATATCCTGCCCTTAGGATCTTATAAGCCATTTCCCTCCAGGCGTGATGCCCTCCACACACTCCTTCATGAAATTGGCTTATGACCTTCTCTATTTCTGATTCAACCAAACAAACCAACAGGAAGACAAGTGGGTCCTTCCAATACAATTGGCTTTCGGATATACAGTACTTAACCGCATGTAACTTCAACGTTCTGGCTTTAGATGGGGGTAAGTCACTCGTGCACTTCAAGGTCAACAGGTAGGACACTGTGTCTTTGTACCAATCTAATGCAGAAAACTTCTCTTCAATTCTGATTTCAGTTATTTGTTCATCGAGCTCGTTCATGTCCACACACTCTTCACCTCCCTATAGGCCATTTATTCTGAGAGCTCTGAAATTTGATTCAGCTAAGAGTTTATCCAAACCTTGTCCCTTTGCTAGTCTCGTTGGTTTTATCTCCAGGTCGAATTCTTGAATTTTGGCAAGCCACCGTCCTCTTTTGCCATCACTGTCGGACTGAACCAAAATGTCTTTTACGGAGCTGGTGGGTACGCACGCAATTACCTTGGAATGCAACACGTAGGTTCTGAAAGCCTTTAACGCCTTCACCATAGCATATGCTTGTTTTTCCATTATATCATATCTGAGTTCAACGTCTCTAAGAATTTTGCTAAAAAAGGCTATCGGTTGCTCGAAACCTTCTTCATTTTTCTGGAGGAGTACTGTGGCAAGTGTGTGTTCGGAGGCGAATGAGAAAATAAGAAAATCCTTTACATAATCAAGGCTTGACAGTACGGGTGCCTTGCTTATAACCTTCTTGATGCGTGCAAATGATGCTTTGGCTTCATTTGTCCATTTCACTTCGCTGTTTTTCTTTAGCATATTTGTTATCAACTTCATGATTTCAACAAAGTTTGGATAAATCTCCTCAAAAAAATTATTTTTCCTAAGAATGACTAAATCTCTTTTACATTCCTAGGGATATTTATTGTGTCTATAGCTTCAACTCTTTTAGGATCAATTTTAATTCCATCTCGAGACACAATATGGCCCAAGAGTTTACCTTCTTGCATAGCAAAGTGAGACTTTTTGGGGTTTAATGACAAACCAAATCTGCGACATTTCTCAAATGTCTGCTTGAGATGTATCAGATCATCTTTATCAAATTTAGAAAAAATGGTTAGATCATCAAGATAGATAACCACAAATTTGTCCCTTTTGCCAATGAAAGCGATATCCATAGCACATTGGAAAGTAGCACCTGCATTCATTAAACCAAAATGCATCTTGTCATACATAAATGTATCCCAAGGGGTGGTGAAGGCTGTTTTTTCTTTATCGTGCTCGTTGATGGCAATTTGATTGTACCTGGAAAACCCATTGATCATAAACATCCTATTTTCCCCAACTACTTTTTCTAAAATGTGATCCATTTTGGGTAGAGGGTAATTGTCTTTGAGGGAGGACTTATTTAGATTTATAAAATCAACACATAGTCTAATTTCCCCACTTTTCTTTCTAAGTAGGACCAGGTTTGCTACCCAATCGGAGTATCTCAGTGGTACGATTATTTTTGCATCCAGGAGCTTTTTGACTTCCCTTTCGACCACGTGCAATAAAATAGGATTGATTTGTCTGAGTTTTTGTCTAAAGGGTTTGACACCAGGCTTCAGGGGTATCTTATGTTCAATCACAGTGGTGTCATAGGTTCTCATCTCTTCATATGACCAAGTGAAAATGTATTTGTACCACCCGAGTAAGTCTTTATACTTGCTTTTTACCTCGGGAGGAAGGTACTTTGATATTTTTACTATCCTAGACTCCTCTTTGGTCCCTATGTCACAATCTTCAACCTCTTCTGGTTGGGGTTGCAAAGAATATTTTAAGGGCATATCATTTTGGTCGAAAAGTCTCTCCAGAGGGATCAGTCCCTTTGGAATATGATTGTTTTTTAAAACCAACATGCGGTGATTAGCAATTTTCTCTCGGAACTCTTGAGGCTCCTCTCCCTCTTGCATGATCTAGGCATGATCATTTTGGTTCTCCTGGTCAATGTGGGTTTCAGAGAAACAACCACCATTTCCAGGAACTTTCTGATCTGTTCTTGGAAGACCTACCAGTGTTGTATGTCATTTGGTATGGATGGTCTGTGCCTTACCTTTATGTGGTATTTTAATTTGAAAGCGGTAGGGGGGTACAAAAGTTGAATCTACTTTGGCTAATGAATCGGCTTGTAGTTTTTTGACGTGTGGGATGAAATGAACATTTACCGATGAAAATAAATTTTCCATTAAATCCTAGGCGCAATTCCTGTAAGATCTCAATCTTGGGTGTTTGGCCTGGTATTGCCGATTTATCTGCTTCATTATCAACTCTACATCTCCGTATACTTTCAGGTTCTTTATGTTCAGCTTCCTGGCAGCTTCTAATCCTAAGACTAAGGCCTCATACTCACATACGTTATTGGCACAGTCTATATCCCATTGAATCCTGTAAGAGAAAGGAATAACAAATTCATTTTCAGGTGCTACAAACAGTCCTCCTGCACCTGCTCCTTCATATG
The DNA here is from genome assembly GCA_009831015.1 of Picea engelmannii. Lineage (NCBI taxonomy): Eukaryota > Viridiplantae > Streptophyta > Pinopsida > Pinales > Pinaceae > Picea > Picea engelmannii. The sequence goes on from ML788439.1 coordinate 97,119, forward strand.
ACATGGCACCGTCAAAAAACATTTTCCAAATTCCAGTGCTATACAAATTTTCGTCTATCTTTCCTGATTCGTTTTCATCTATGTAATTCTCTTCTGTACATCTATTTACACCATCATCAAAAGACAAAATACAATTTCCTAGATCTTGATCGACAACATAAACAGGAAAATTGTTAGGATTCTGCGGGTCACTCACTATGTATGCTAGCCTCGTTTCCCTGTAGAGCCGAGTAAATTGTCCACCAAACATAGGAATCGTGGCGTAGGTCATGTATAGTTGAAGAGACCCCCCAAGTTTGGCTCCCCACGACCTAGATAGCAGTAAACCATACTTCGGAGGTATATCGACGATAACTACATCCATCAGGATTCTTTTCACTGGGACATGTGCAAGGGTGACTACTAAATCTTTTATCATACCCATGCACTTAAATCTTCTTGAATCAAAAGATTAGAGATCTCCATAAGGCCTGGTGATCTCGAGGCCTATTCTGTCCATAATAGACTTGGGCATCACATTATGCGAGGCCCCAGAGTCTAGCATGCTGTTATGCAACAGTCGATCATGCACATTCAGGGTAATATAGAAGGGGGCGATGTTGTCTCTGGCACCCTCAAAATGTGGACCAAAAGTGATATTAGGCTTATCAGCTTCCAAGTTTATCATGTCAGAGTGACTTTCTAGATCTGAAAAACCTATCATTTTGGTTATCTGCTTTCGATACATAGGATTTTTCGCTAATTTGACCAGGGGGATTGGTATTTTGATCTTATTTATCTCATATTCAAGGCTGAAACCTCCACTACCTTTGTCTGTTTCTCTGGTTGAAACCTCAGACTCCTTCTTTTCTAACTTATTTGTTTGTGCTGATTTATTTCCCGTGAGTTTATCTACCGGTATATGTGTTTCAGCTGTCTTAGTTTCTTTCGCTTGGGTCTCAGCCCCCTTTACTTTGGAATTTAGAAAATCTACCTCTTTTACTTTGCTATTAGGTATCTCAGTCTCTTTTGGGACGGGCTGGTATATTTCTCCTCTGGGGAGAATTTTATTGGGTTGAGGAGTCGACGCAGGTTTGTTTTTAGGCCTCATATTGTACCTAGGTTGGACCTCAGCCATTATAGAATCAATTATTTCTTGATCAGCAGAAACATCAGTGTTGTTTATGTCAACGTCTTTATTTGACGGTTGCAGTGTGTTTAAGGAATTCTCGTATACTTCTTTAGTTAAGTAAGGTTGTGTGCAATTGTCACCCAAATTTGTCACATCTTCATCCAGGTCCTCGAAATCTTGTAGGTCGTTTCCTCCTATAAAATTTTCATTTTTTAAAGGAGTTTGAATATTTTGGTCTTCATTTTTAATCTATCTTTGTTGATTTTGAGGATTGGGGTTTCTTCTGAATTCCCTCTTCACGAAAGGATATACCTTGTATTGATCTAGTTTCATTCTAGAAATCTTATTTGATAACTCTTTGATTATCCTAGCCATATCATCGATTTTATCATCTGAGGATCTACTAGGCCTCGAGGGTCCCGCTTGTTCCCTAAAACGTTTGGTTTCTCGGTTTCCCATTTCTACATTTTTTTTCAATTTTCCAGAAGCCATCATGTTAGATTCGATCTCTACGACATCATATTGCATTTGGGTCAGGGTAGCCCCTCTCCTTTCTCTCAAAAGAAGTGCAAAATCAGGTTCGAAGGCTCCCACAAAGGTTACCTTAGCTGCAGGTTGGGATGGTTTAACTTCGGCTGGGATCTTATTATATAACTTGTTAAATCTTTGAATGAATTCCATAATAGTTTCTGATTTTTTTTTTTAAAGACCCAAACTCGGTCAAATAATACAAATGGTCTTTCCTTTCGCCCCATTGTCTAAGAAAAGAGTCTTCTAGGGCATCATAGCATAATATCGAACCTGCGGGTAGAATTCGAAACCAGGTTCGTACCTGTCCTTCGAAAGTCTGGACAAACAACTTCAAGTATACATCTTCGTGTTCAAGACCTAGGATATCTGCAAACTGATTAGAGAAATTTATATGTTCGGTCACGGTCAAGTCCCCTTCCCCTGTAAATTTAGGTAAGTTTTTCATGTATTTTTCAGGAAGGTCGTGAAGAGGGGCAGGCAGGAACAGAGGCACATATCTTGCAGCTGCTTTAGTGAAAACTCTGGGAGGTGGGGGCGACCCTTGGCCCCCCACTCCTCGTCCTCAAGCCCCTCCACTTCCCCCTCATAAAACCCATCCACCTCCTCCTCCGACAGCTGCCATCGGTACTACAGGATAGGAAAACGGTGCGTTATAAAGAGGGTTCTGGAACACTAAAAGAAAATCCTTAGCTTCTTCGAGAGACGAGAAAACTGAAGAAAGACGAAAAGGGATGCGAGGGCTTGGTTCCTCGGATTTGCAAGAGATGTAATAAGGGGAACTCGTGGGCATGGAATCTGAGTATATGGTATACTCTTCGAGACTAGGTGGGGTCGTGAAATCTAACTGAAGGGTCGGCGGGATATCGATCGCTGATAAATTTACTGCGGCATTTTCACCTTTATGTACGTCAGAGGTTGTTGGATGGATTTCACTTTTAACTTCAGGGAGAGATAAAGTTGGGTTGATGGTTTCAGGGAAGAAATTATGCGAAGTTGAAGGTTCAAAAGAACTCTTAGCCTTGGGCTATGGGTACTTAAGCTGGTAGACGACAGTGGTCGGCTTAGGGGAATCTTTTGTTTTTCGTATTTTTTCAGGATCAGAAACGGGCGTGGTTTGTTTACCATCAAGGTTTTGTCTGGTGTTCCTTCGCCCGGAAGCCAACTTACTTAAATGTGGAGTCGCCAAGTGAATGATGAAAGTTTAGCCTGAACAAGGTGTTCACCCTTTGTTCACTATCAAAGGGTAGGAACTAAGAATGTCGTTCTCCCAGGGAAAAGGTTTCGTAACTTCGGTCCCCGGCAATGGCACCAGAAAGATGTTGTTCCAGAGTCTGCACTTAAGGCTAGAAAGTACAGGGTCTAGGAATTCAAAAGTGGTGTGAAAGATAAAAAGGGGGAGGATCAACCTTCGGGAAAGGAAGCTAATGCTGATTTCTAAGTTGCCTCTGTCTCACTTCCAAAAGTTCTTGGATGCTTATATCCTGTTCAATGGTGGCCCATGAACGTTCTAGTTCTACCCGGGTGGTGGTTGTTTTAAGTATGGTGTCGAAAAGGTTCAGAGCGATGGTGGTTTGATCCAACAAGCCAGGTTCAATATTGGTCTATCTGGAAACGCGAACAGTCATAGAGGAACAGGGAAAGTTAAAGGAAAGTTCAAGGTTTAGGATGCTGCCTCAAATTTTTGATCGTAAAAAGAGTACTCTCGAATCTGAAATCATAGATAGAATGCAAACCAAAGGACTTTTCCCGTAACTGAGTTAATTTTTAATAAATAATGTGAGAAATGTGAGAAAACATTAAGCTGTCTATAATGCGAGGCTCCTATCAAGGGATAATCTCACCCTGTAAACAGAAGAAGAAAAAGACAAGAAGAAATCTGATGAAGCATAAAATATAAAGATCTAAAAAAAATTCATAGGTCTTGTACTTGCTGATAGCCGATACGGAGGAAAAACTGCAGATGATTAGACATCTAAAAGTTGATCACCATGGTAGAGGTTATACTAAATTGCAGTGAAGCATTCATCAGACATATATATGCGAAATGAAATTTAATATAAGATAATACAGGAAACAAACTCATAACTCATTCTTGACAGAATCAGGAATCTTCAGATTGCTTTGTATTAATTTTCAAACGAAAAAGTCTCTATTACAATAGGCCAAAAAAGGTCCAGCCCTCTTTCCTTCTTCAAAATTCCTATATATACAAACTTCTGAACATTTGAATTTCAATCGTTCCCAAAATTTTGGGTTACAAAATGAGAATTTCAAGCGTTTCGCTTTCTTTGCCTTTGTCATCTTTCATGCGGGTGGAACACCTTCTTTTCTTTACTCTTCGGGTTCTAAAAATAGAATAGGTAGAGACTTGTCATTATTTGGTACGGGGAACCTGTCCTTTCGTCTGCTTGGTGCAAGTGACGCACCTCTCCACCAACTGGGCTATCAACCTGGAAGGCTCTGCTTAGTGGTTTTCCTCAAAAGTGTAACAATCCTTCGCTAACTGTGGCAACCTTCCTCCCACTTGTTGGTCTTCGGTAATGATAGAACATAACTGTATACATGGTTTTATTAACCATTTATCCACTTGGACTATGTTAGTCTGGCTGATCTTTGATATTTCAGCCCGCTGGTTTTCCTTGTTCTCCTTGATACTTAGCAGGTGCTTGGCTATATCAATCTAACCCAGTGTCCCAGTGCTGCTTTCATTATCAAGACTCAACAAACTTTCATCTATCAAGATGAAGGTTTCTTCACAAGATTTTCTTACCTCTTTAGTGTGTTCTCTGCTCTCTAATATGTTTCACTCCCACGCCTTCAGCAAGATGTTACCTCTAGTCTGCTATGGGATGGAGAGCTTGGAAATGCTACCCATTTCCTTTTTCTTCATGGCTATGACAACCTCTTGGAAAGTGACCCGAGCTGCTCCAACTTCTCTTTCTCTCAAAGAGATGTCTTCCAGCACTTGATCAATGATATGACAGTGGTTTTGAATGGTTTCCACTTTAGTGAGTAAATCTTACTGAGATGCTGACACTCTTTTTCGGATTTCGATAGCTTGGGATTGGAATATCCCGATATCTATCACCTGGCTCTCGGAAAAATTTAACTTTGCCTGTAACTTCCCTATCAATTCTTCTTGTTGGTTTATCTGTGACTGACTGGTCTGGGCTGACAGTTGTGTTTGTTTGAGATCGGATTTGAGCCGCTCGATTTCTTTTTGATTGGCTGCTCTGACTAGCTCTAGACCTGTGTTCACCTGATCTCTGACAGTAGCTTCTACTGTAGCTAGCTTAGCCTCCAAAGTTCTGATCAAGCGGTTCTTCCGCGCTAATTGTTCTTTTAGGGATCCAACAGAGTATTGGTTGGCTATAGAAAAATCCCCTAACGTCCCTTCTATATGAGTTGCGAATTCCCCCTTTTTCATGGCTTTTCCATCGGCTAGGATTTTGAATTTTTTGGCTACCGTGCCCGCTTCTCGGTAAATCTCTTGCTTCAAAATGGCCTTTCTCTTCTTATCGATGAAAAATTTGTTCAGAGGCAACTCTTCTACAGTAATAGGCGTTAGTTTTTCGCCGAAAATCCATCCCTAGCTGGGGATCCCCTTCGTGGACTGTAGGGGAGTGACAAAAACGATGGGACTACCGATTTCCTTGGATGATTTTCCCGAGGTAACAATCGAGGTTGGCTTGCTTGGAGAGTTGGGGATCTTGACTTCCTGTTTCAGGTCCCCAGTTTTCTTGATTTTCCCCTTGGTCAGGTCCTGAATCTTTGGAGCCCTTGGCTTCCGTTTGATGTACATTTGCAGTTGGTGGGTTCTTACCCTGTAAGACTGGGGGAAGGCAGCTTCGCCGGTGTTCTTGAAATTTGAAGAAATCAGCCATCTCCTCAGGGGACAAGGTTTGAATCCGACTTAGGACCTCGGCATAAGATCTCACCCCTCGGAAGATGTCATCATGAGGTGAATGCTCATGTTCATATATTTTTAGGCCACAACTCGCCATGTGATTACTCACAACCTTGTGTGGGTCGTGTTTCTTAAACTCAATGTGGACCAATTTAATATCCTCTAAGGCCGCTGCCTCATCTTTTGTGTGTCTGAAATCTAATAAAGAATATGTATTCAAATGAATGGGGAAGGGTGGCCATACCTTCTTCGAAAAACCTTTAAGATCTTTTCTTATGCCACTGATCACGGTTTTCCTGGCGATTTTGCGACATACCAGCCTATCCGACATAAATAGTGGTAGAGCATACGGGGGCATAGAGGCGCCGAAAACCCTGATGTATGAAAATTTTGCTTCTACATATGAGTCAACCACACTACTCAAGTTGGTGGTGATGCTATCTGAAACCCTGGGCGGTGGGATACCAAAGATGGAGACATGCATCGGTACCATTACCCAATTGAAAATCTCGTATATGAAATTTGTGGCCTTATTCTCCCAAAGTTTTGAGTGATAGACATGGATAGGCTCAGCATCAGATGGAGTCTAGCTCCAGCTCATTAAAGGGAAACACGTCATGAAACAAACAACGTCCATGATGTAGGTGGACATGAAAAATGAGGTGGCTTTCCCATTTTCCTTCTGCGCTCGATATTCAGTAATCCGACTGGTTAGACTATCTGGCAACAGTTTGTCCGAGTCGAAGGAAAAACCTTCAGCGACTGTGTGAATCAGAGGCACCCACGGGAGGTAAAAGTGTGCAGTGTCCTCCCTCCTGTACAACCTACAGGTCATCATTGCTATATACCTGAATTGTGGTTCTAAGGAAGAGATTGAATAAACTCCTTTACCATCCGCCCTGAATTTTGCGGGGTGCGAGACCCAATCTTTGATCAGATCAGACAAGTTTCTACCATATTGCTGGCATTCCCTCTGCTTGAAATCTTCCAGAAACTCGGCATTGTACGGGAAGTTTGGCGTGGGTGACGGTTGATACATTGCTTGCAAATGTTCAGGTTGAAAAGTCCCAATTGTCACCTGCTGCTTGCTAATAATAGTCTTGGTCGGGATATCCACATGGTCTAGCACCCATCTGATCATATCATAATAGGGAAGGAGCCATGGCCTTGCCACTATTTTGTGCATCTCCGCTTGAACAACGATTTTGTATTTGGTGGCCAAATCGTCCTTCTTGTTATCGCTGGAATCATCTGAACAATCCACCAATTCGGACTAAAGAATGTCAGAGACATATGACCAGGTTTTGACGGTATCAATACTTCGGGGTGAAGTATCGGAAACAATATCTGAGCCTTGCCCTGAACTCTCAACAATCGCCTTGGACGCTTTTCTTGGAGCCATGATAGAGGACTCTGTACTCAACTCTCTTGTAGTAAAGATGTAGATACAGACAAAAGTTAGCCTGATGAAAAAGCTTCTTTGCGCAAAATAGAAATGAAATTTGAAATAATGAAAGAAAGAACTCCTTTATCTTAGGCATTTAAAACCCCGGTGTCCTTGTGAACAGAACGATCAATTCATTTTATTGAAAGATTTAGCAGTAAAATAAATATCCTTATCTGTCACTTCACCATATCTCAAATAAATGCCATAAATTTTTGATGAGTCACAACATAAATTAGCGCAAAGACATTCAAAATTACTTTGTAGACGGTGCGTATTAAATTTCTATTAATGCATTTATTGATCCGGCTTAGCTCCTTTAATTATGTTTTGTTTTAGTCTTTAATATCATTTTTCGGCGTTCGCTGTATCGGGAGAAAATACCCCTTCCCTTTGAGCCCCCAAAACCTGAAATCCCGATGATGCGATTTAGTTTAAAAAACGTAATCTGCATTAAGTGATTAAAGAATATTGTGATTTCGCGACTCGGGGCTACGAAGGTATATTTCTTTGGAAGAGTGATTGCCGAGTCGTGAAACCCTGACAACGTTTTAATATGGTTTAAAGCGACTTACCCCCAACACTAACTCGAGTGACTTTTGAAGCCGTCTTGTGACTTCACATATCGGAATTTGGAAAGCTTGCTACTTGTAACTCTCGAAGCGCGAGGTAAAGAAACGTGATAGACTTGCTTAATGGTTAGGCGATGATGATTTACGACTATAACGACTATTGCCACTTCGCATGTCGGGGCAAATTTTTGATTGTAAGAATTATATTTCAACCATTTGTAAAAGGCGGCTCCAACAGTGTGGATTGAAGATAGATTGTTGAAGTCAGGAATTGCATGGAGAACTAGGTTGTCATGCATGTGTAAGTGAATTTATGTTGATAAATTATCCATGAGAGCACGTATAAATGTTGTTGTGAGCACTCCTATTACAATTGCATTTCTTGGAGCCCCCAATTGAAAGATTCCTGGCCAATCTGTGTTAGATCCCTATATGAGATGAGGATTGCTTGAGGGACTACAATGCAACGAAGGAAATCCTATCGCTTGGGTTGTGTAGATTGATGGGGAAGAGAGTTGGGTGGTTGGAATTGTTGTAGGAGTCATTTTACTGTGAAAATATTAGGTATTGGGCTATTGAGTGGACAATATCCAACCATAGGAGACATTATTTTCTTGTGGACTCATATCCCCAACTTGAGGGTAACTTGCTACTAAGAGAACTAGAGCAGTAGAGTCTATGGTTGGGTGGAACGTCTGTCATTTGTAGCTAGTTGTGTAAGCATTTACAAAGATATGTGTTCTGGTCACTGTTCTTATTTTTTTTAATGTTGTACTTGAATGTTGTGTTCAATCTATGTTTTTGTTCTTTTAAATGCTGCTATGATTGAGGGATAGTCTGCATTTACATTTTTAAAATTTTTGGATAGTTGCATGAGACTGTATATCATGTTGTATGCATTCATCTTTAAATGGCATCATAGTAATTTAATTTTTGTTTGGTAACATGTATATTACAACTTGGTATCACAACCTAGATTGCAACAATGGGCATGTATGTGTTAGGAAATTATACTTCCACGCTAAACCTAATAGAAGAGAGGAAGACAAATTTAATGCTAGAAAATAAATGACAAAGAAAACACACTGTGCACAAATATTTTACCCTGGAAACCCAAATGGGAAAACAAACATTTCTTGAGTGTCATGCTCTCTTGTTATCTTATTAATTCAAAATAAAAGGTTACATGCCTAACCTTGGTCTACACCTAAGACATAATTGATATCATACCTTCTTTCTCCTCACAAGGACAACCCTGTAGCCAATTCGACTTACATCTACATGACCAACAACATTTTGCTAAAGGTTAGAATGAATATCATTACAACAACTACTACAAAAAAATTACAACACACCTTATTTATAGGCTTTACAGTAGGAAAAACCTAAATAAAGGCACCCAAAAATTGTTATATATCCATGCAGATCATTGGTTATCCCATGAATCTCGAGATTCTATTATAGTTGACTTCCAATCAGATTACTAGTCAAAGTTCATTCAATATTCAATTGATTTCCACACAACCTCTTGTCGATCTCTTATCGGTTGACCTCTTTGACTTGCTGTCAATTACTTCGACTTTGACTTTGACTGGTTGAACACTTCAACCTTCAAATTTCACACCTAATCGATCCACCTCGACTAGACTTTCACTGCGAACAATATAAAACCCAACATTCTCCCACTTATTGTATTTTTTGTTGAACCAAGAGTTTCCTGAAGTTTTGTTCACAGACCTAGGGAAACAATGCCCATTGACTCTCTGCACCAAGAGAAATTCACAACACTCACATACTTAGTCAAAAAGTCTACTATGTTTTCCAACGTGTCTACTTTCTCCAATAACACCTTGTTTCTTTCCACCATGTCTCTAACAAAATGGTATTGTACATCAATATGATTAGTCTTAGATTGATAAGATGGGTTATTTGCTAGAAATATTTCTCTTTGACTGTCGGAACTTATCTTCATAGCTCTCTTCTCAAAGCTGATCCCTGAACACAACTGTTGCAACCAACTACTTCTTTTCTTCCATGAGTGGTTTCCATGTATTCAACTTCTATTGTTGACAAGGCTATGACCTCTTATTACTTACTCATCCAACTGATTGCTCCATCGAACATATTGAACACATATTCACTAGTTGAACTTTGTCTATGTAGATCTCTATCCCAGCCAATGTCGACAAAGCCATGTACATATACTTCACTGTAATTTCTTGGTTTTCCTTGGTAGAATATATCATAGTCTTTTGTGCCACACAAATACTTGAATACTCTCTTGACAGTTGACCAACGCTCATTTCTAGGTGTTGACATGTATCTTCTCAACACTCCCACTACATGGGAAATGTCTGGTCGAGTGTAGACCATCACATACATTATACTTCGAACAACACTTGCATAGGAAACATGTTCCATGTCCTCTATTTCTTCTTGTGTCTTTGGACAATGTTCAATAATTAGCCTTGCTCCCATAGGAATTGACACCTTTACAGGTTTCCAATCCTGCATGTTGAAACGTTTCAAATTTTTTTCAATATACTTCTTCTAGTTCAACCAAAGATTTCTAGTTGCTCGATCTCTCTTGATCTCCATTCCCAGAATGAAGTTCGTTGCACCGAGATCCTTCATGTTGAACTTGGAGGATAATTGCTTCTTCACCTCCTTCATTGCGTCCATGCTGTTTCTGATAAAAAACGTGTCATTGACAGACAATGATACATATATGAAATGCCCACCTTCTTCCTTAGAATAGATGTAGTGATTATATTTTCTTCTCACAAATCCCAAACTATGGATGTATGTGTCGAACTTTTGATACCACATCTTTGGTGATTTCTTTAGACCATAAATGGATCTTTTCAATTTGCACACCAAATATTTCTTTCCCGTTACTACAAATCCTTTAGGTTGTTTCATGTAGATTTCTTCTTCCAGGTCCCCATGTAAGAACAATGTCTTTAGATCCATCTGTTCTATTTCCAAATCAAATGTTGCAACTAGAGACATTAGTACTCTAATGGAAGTTAATTTTGCAACAAGGGAAAAAATCTCACCGAAGTCAACTCCTTCGACTTGGGAATATCCCTTCACTACTAGTCAAGATTTGAATTTATTTACTTAACTTGCTATGTTCATATTCTTCTTGAATACCCACTTTCTATCGATGGGATTTATTCCACTAGGTAATTCAACTAAATCCCATGTCTCATTCTTATGCAAGGATTCCTTCGACCATGGCATCCTTCTAGAGTCTACCCTCTGCAAAGTTCACTACCTCCCTGACCGACTTGGGCTCCTCATTAGTGGTAGTTAACACAAATGCGAAATAAAAGTCGGGAGGACTATACCTTTTGACTGGTTTTCTTACTCATTCAAACCTTCTTACAACCGGGGTCGGTTGTTCCACCTCATCATCTAATTCAGTCGACTCATCTGAATCATCTTCTTCTTCATTCCTCAATTCAAACCTCACCTTCTCTGGATTATTCTCTATTTGAACCACTTCAAACTCTGATTTCCTTCCTACTTCTTTGAAGACCACACCTCGATTGCAAACTATTTCCATAATGTATGATCCCAAATTTTATATCCTTTTATTCCTTGTGTCGAATGAAAATACATTTGACCGCCTTTTGGTCTAGCTTGATCCTCTTTTCCATGGGAACATGAACAAATGGATCACATACAAATACTTTGAGATCTGAAAGGGAAGGATTCTTACCAGACCATACCTCATGTGGAGTCGAGTCGACTAGTGCCGATGAAGGAGACATATTCACCATATATTTTTCATTGTCGACTTCCTCTATCCATAATTCTTGTGCGAGCGCGACACCATTGAGAATGCTCCCTACCTTGTCCATCAATGTTCTGTTCATTCTTTCAATAAATCCATTTTGTTGTGGGTTATATGGTGTGGTAGTTTGACATGCTATGCCACACTTCTTGTATAATTGCTCAAAATAATTTCCATAGATTTCACCACCATTGTCAGTTCTCAACACCTTGATCTTCTTATCTATCTGGTTTTCCATAAGAGACTTAAACTCTTTTAATTTCTCGAAAACCTATAATTTGTTGCTCAGGAAATATATCCATGATTGAGATTTTTGTGGTGAAAGTTTTCTTCACACTGGTTCGGAATATCCACAGTATTTTTTGTTGGAAGGAAGAACATGGAAGGATCTATCTCCTTCATAGATGAATTTTCCAAGAATAATTGGATATATTTTTTTCTTCACGTTGCTTCGTAATATCCTTCCATGCTATTTCTTCTCATTTATTTTGACAGTAGATATGCAACCACGTATTCTAGTGCTAATGTGGTTGAATTACTCCCTATATCCATGACTAATCCATCCCAGGAGTTTGGAAAAGAACATAATAGGATAATGCATTTCTCATCCTCAATGATTTTAATATCCACAAAACATAACTGACTTAGTATGGTATTAAATGCATTTAAATACTCAGTTACCGAACTTACCTCACTCATCCTCAGAATATACAATTTCTTTCTAAGGAACAATTTATTTACCATGGATTTTTATTGGTACAATATTCCCAACTTGTCCCATAGTTTCTTGGCCGAGTCTTCACCTTAGAAATCCAACAACACAAAATCTACAAGATACTGTCAAATTGCACTCCTTTCCATTCTCTCGAGTTTCTCCCATTCTTCCCTCAATGTACCTATCAGAATGGTACCTGGACAAACTATTTCCCATTGTTCTCTATCTACAAGGAGATATTTAATTTTAATCTTCCAAAGCTCAAAATTATTGCCATTGAATTTTTTGATCTCTATTCTTGAGCTACTTGCCATTCTTTAAGCACAACTTTAAATATCTCTGACTTACGACTCTTACTGGACCTAGGGTTTATCTCATATCCAATGTTGTTAAACCAAGATCTGATACCACATGTTAGAAAATTATACTTCCATGCTAAACCTAACAAAAGAGAGGAAGACAAATTTAATGCTAGAAAATAAATGACAAGGCAAACACACAATACACAGAGATTTTACCCTAGAAACCCAAATGAGAAAACCAATATTCCTTGAGCGTCTTTCTCTCTTGTTTTATTTTTCATTCAGAATAAAATGTTACATTCCTAACCTTGGTCTACACCTAAGACACAATCGACATCAAACCTTCTTGCTTCTCACAAGGACAATATTGTAGCCAATTCGACTTACATTTGCATGAAACACAACCTTTTGTTAAATATTAGCATGAAAATCATTACAACAACTACTACAATACAATTACAACATGCCATGTATATAGGCTTTGTAGTAGGAAAAACCCTAAAGAGAGGTGCCCAAAATGGTTACAGATCCATGCAAATCATTGGCTACAAATCCCACAAATCTCGGGATTCTGTTATAGTCAACTTTCAGTCGGATTACTAGTTGACTACCAATCGACCTTAATTCGGTCTTCAGTTGGTTGCCACACGGCTGCTTGCCAACTTCTTGTTAATTGACCTCTTCAACTTACTGTCGATTACTTCAAATTTGACTTTTCCTGGTCGAACACTTCGACCTTCGACTTTCACACCCATTCGATCCACCTTGACTAGACTTTAACTACAAATAATATACCAACCCAAAAGTATGGGTCTATGAAATAACAATAGAGTTTCAACCTACATTGGATTTGGGTGAAAAATCAATTTTTCTTAGCATAAGAAATCGATGTCAAATCCCCAAATTTTGATTTACATTGGGGTTATCAAGCGTGGGGAAAGACCAAATTTATGGGCATTGAGGTCGATTTGGTCATTAAATGGTTGAACTCATCTCAAAAGGCCGATTCTATGGATTCCACAAAGGTGACGTGTTCAAATTTTTTAGAAAACTGCTAAGTTGAAAGACTTGAATTAGCTCTGTATTGCACATAAATTTTTTCTATGTGATACAATGTGTATTACATGAAAATATTGTTCGTGTGATATAGTGATCACCACCCAAGAAGTATATTTGAAAGCTTAGATTTTAAAGGAAATTATGGGAATTTTTTGTGTATCACATGAAAGTTATTTTCGTGCGAATATCACACAGAAATAATTTCCACGGAACACAATGCCATCGCCAAGAACAAAGACTTGGGACTTAGAATTTTTTTTGAGAAATTCTTGTGTATCGCACAAATATGATTTTTATTGTGATGTGATGTATTACAACAAATTTTTTTTGGTGTGATACACCACATGAGAAAAAATTTTTCGACGATGTGATACATTACAAGACTTAGAAAAATTTAAAGAAATGGTATGTATCACATGAATAATTTTTTGGTGCAATACAATGCGTTGCAAGAAACGAGATTTAGTGCAATGAAGGGTGTGATGTATTGCACCAAAAGAATTTTTGATGCTATACATATTGGGTATGTGTTATATTCTTTGCAAGATTGGTCCCATGTACTGTACATTGATATGGGAGAAAGGGGGTTGGGGGGAGGGGGGTAGGGTCCCCTTTGTAAGGGGGTTTGGAGGTGGAGCCCCCAAATTGTTTTTTTGGTGGTTTTTTGCATCTGTTTTTGGCTTTTTTTTGGGACATGGTTTTCGCTGATGGTTTTCTAATTCTAGTTTAAAATGAATTAGGGTTGTTGACTAATCCATGTCAATGAATTAGGTATTTGGATGTAACGGGATCCTATATGTGTATTGCATTGTAAACAATGAATAAGATGATGAATAGAATATTAGAGGTTCAATTCTAAAGAAGTTGTTGGTTTTCCTGGTTTGGGTTTCCAGGGTAAAATATCTATGTAATGTGTGTGTGTCATTGCATATTTTATTTTTTTATTTAGAATCTGTTTGCAGTAAATAATTGTACAAGGTTAAAATATACATTTGGCATCATAAGTGTTATTGGCTTCAGGGGGGTGCCTTTGTGGCTAAGGGTTTGGATCAGGTCTGTGATAAGCCTTGTTATAGTGGAAGATCTGCGATATTGATTCTTCAGGTGAAAAGAAATAACAAGCAGTTCAAAAATAGAGATCGAGAAATTTAATGGGAAACATTTTGAGTTGTGGAATCTCAAGATGGAATATTTGTTGGTAGACAAAGATCAGTGGATCGCGGTGGATCCAGGTATTGCACCTACAAGAACATCAACAAAATACTGGAAAAATTTGGATCAGAAGGACAAGAGCACAATCCGGTTGTGTCTCTCAGATTCAATATTATTGAATGTGTTAGGGGAAGCTACAACCAAGAAATTATGGGATAAGTTGGAGACTTTGTATCAATCTAAGTCCCTGGTAAACAAATTGTTCCTATGGAATAAGTTCTATAACCTGAGGATGAAAGATGGAGACTCAATGACAGAGCATATGAACGCCTTCAATACTGTGGTAAGTCAACTATTATCTATTGATATTAATATTTGTGATCAAGATAAGTGTATCAATTTACTTTTCTCTTTACTAGAATCGTGGGATAGTCTTGTTGTGGCCATAGATGGTAATACAACTACTTTAGGTTTCGATGATGTGGTCTCGTCCTTGTTGTTGGAGGATATGAGACAAAAGAAAATGGAAGTACAGAGCACATATGCATTATTTGCAAGAGGGTGATCCCACAAAAGAAATAGATCCAAGTACTCAAGTGGGAGATCTAAATTTAAGGGAAGATATAAATCTCCCAAATTTTTTGTAAAGGTATGCTAGAAATGTGGAAAAGAAGGGCACTACAAGAAGCAATTTAGATCCAAAAGTGTTGAGAGAAGGAAGGGATCTGATGACACTCCTTCTACAAAAGCAAGAACCTTCACAGAAGAAGGAGGAGATGTGTACTTGGCTTCTTCAAGAACACATGCAGATAATGAGGCATGGTTGGTTGACTCAGGTGCATCCTTTTAAATGACTTCTCACAGGGAGTGGTTTTGAAAATACGAAAGGTATGATGGAGGTGATTTTTTCCTAGGTGATGGCTAGACAACCAAAATAATAAGACGAGGAAAATTCAAGTTGAAGTTCATGGATGGAAGGATTAGAACACTCCCTAGTGTTCTGCACATCCCAGGATTGGCCAAAATTTTGATTTTTGTAAGCAAAATGGACGATGCAGGGGTAAAAATAGTGTTTAAGAAAGAAACTTGCAGGATGGTTTGAGGAGCAATGGTGTTTCTGAAGGGATTTTGGTTTGGAACTCTACATAATATTCAAGGAATAATGATTAGTGATGGGTGTAATAGTTCCATTGTTCCTGAGATTGGAGCTAAAGAAGAAAAAATCCTACAGTCTTTGGAGAAAAGGCTATGTCATGGCATCAAAGATTGGGGCATATTAGAGAGAAGGGCCTTTGATTACTACATGGTAAATGTATGGTTGAAGGTATGTCTAACTACTCTTTGTATTTTGATTTTTGTGAAAATTGTGTATATGGGAAGCAAAATCAGGTAAGATTCCCCTTTGGTGCAATGAGCACAGAGGTAATTTTACAGTTGGTGCACAATGATGTGTTTGGACATGTGTTGGTTCCATCACTAGGAAAATATATGTACTATGTCTCATTTATAGATGAATTATTGATGAATACATGGATATATTTTCTTAGGAATAAATTTGAAGTCTTTGATAGGTTTAAAGAGTTTAAGGATCTTGTGGAGAATCAAACAGAGAAAATAATTAAGGTGTTGATTATGGATAATGATCAAGAGTTATGTGGAAACGAATTCGAAGAATGATGTAAGAAGTGCGGTATAGAAAGGTATAATACTACTCCATAGAAACCTCAACAAAATGGAGTTGCATATAGGATGAACACGATGCTGATGGAAAATGCAAGGTGTATTCCTAGTGGTGTCGGGTTAGGACATGAATTATGGGCAGAGGCAGTGGGTATTGCATGTTACCTGGTCAATCGATTACCCTCATTAGTGTTGGATGACAAGACTCCACATGAGGTATAGATTGGTAAGAAACCTTATTTGACACATCTTAGGGTATTTGGCTGTCATGCCTATGTTCATGTTCCAAAGGAAAACATGAGTAAGCTATATAAAAAGGATGAATAGTGTATCTTTATAGGGTATAAAGATGGTTCGAAAGGTTATAGGCTTAACCCAAAAACTAGAAAGGTAGTGTACAACTGAGATGTGGTATTTAGAAAAATGAAAGATGTTTTCAAACATGAATTCCTACCAAAGGAGGAATAACCAAAGAAAATATAGTTTGAATTGAAAGAAAATGAATCAGACTCTACAAAATAACAAGAATAATAAGAAGAAGATATTTATACTCTAGTATTGAGGAGTTCGGTTCGGGAAACAAGGAAACTGGAAAGGTATACTCCACTTTATTTCCATTCAATTTTTTCTTTGTCTATTAGTAATTATGATCCTTGAACTATTAGGGAGGCAATTGATTTAGAGGTTGAAAAACTATGGAAAAAGGCCATGATTGAAGAAATGGCAGCCTTGGACAAGAATGAGGTTTGGGACCTAGTGGAGTTTTCGACTAGAGGAAATCCCATTGGCAAAAAATGGGTGTTTAAGAAGAAGCTGGATGAAAAAGGAAAAGTGGTGAAATAAAAAGCTCGGTTAATAGCAAAAGATTATTCCTAGGTAGAGGGAATTGACTTTGGTAAAAACTTTTCTCTTGTTTCCACATAAATTCTATTAGATTCAATTTATATGTTGTTGCTGCATTTGTTTTTGAAGTAGAACAAATGGATGTGAAGACAACATTCCTACATGGGGATATGGAAGAATAAATCTACATGAAACAACCAGAAGGCTTTGTTGTGAAGGGAAATAAAGAGCCAGTATGCAGGTTGAAAAATTCCATGTATGGGTTAAAACAATCACCAAGGATGTGGTATCAAAAATTTGATACTTATATGTTGGGATTTTCCTTCACAATAAGCAAAGAGGATCATTGTGTGTATTTAAAATTAATAGGTAATTTTCTCATTTATTTGGCATTATATGTGGATGACATGTTGATGATAGGAAACAACAAGGAGATTATACAGGATGTGAAAACTTAGTTGTCCTCTAAATTTGACATGAAGGATATTGGTGTTGCAAATTTCATTTTGGGCATGAAAATTAAAAGAGATAGGGAAAATAAGAAACTATGGTTAAATAAGAGGAAATGTGTTGAGACAATACTGTAGAGGTTTAATATGTAGGAATGTAAACCGATAAAGGTTCATATTCCTATAGGTGTAAAATTATCCGTGGACCAGTGTATGAAGACACAAGAAGAGGAAGAGGACATGTCCCATGTTCCATATGTTAGTGCAGTTGACAGTTTGATGTATGCAATGGTCTATACTAGACCAAACATTGCACATGCAGAGGGAGTTTTGAGCAGGTATATGTCAAAACTAGGGAAGGAGAATTAAACAACAATAAAGAGGGTTTTTAGGTATTTTTGTGGAAATACTAGTTATGGATTTGCTACCAAGGAAGACCAGGATTGTACAGAGTGTTGGAAATACATGGGTTTGTTGATGCACATTGGGCCGGATATCTGGATCACATAAGATCTACAAGCAAGTATGTGTTTAACCTGTTTGGAGGAGAAATAAGTTGGATGAGCAAAAGACAAGCTGCAGTGGAACTCTGAACTATAGAAGATGAATACATGGAAACCACTCATGTAAGAAATGAAGAAGTTGTTACACATCAAAATTACTCACTTTGATAGTGTCGCAAGTGTCATCATTACAAAGGTCGCAAGTGTCACATGTTTCTCACAAGTGTCGCAGGTGTCAAAGAAAGCATGCTGCCATGATGCCTATGTCGTGCCTATAACGACATGAGAAGGACACTTGAAACACCTCAAACATTTGATTTGGAAGAGGAGAAATGATTCAGGAAGCTTGCAAACCTTTTTCCATCTGAAAGCACCTCAAAAACTGAGTTTTTGGAGGGGAGCGTTCCCCCTTACACTATCTCGGAGCGTCGACGCTCCCCCTTACACTGTCAGGGAGCGTTATAACGCTCCCCTGGCCCTTTTGAGGGAGCGCTATAGATTTTGGAGCACTCGCGCTTCCCTTAACCTTTTGAGGGAGCGCTACAACACTCTGATGGCCATTTTGAGGGAGCACTACCTATTCTGGGCAGTTGTTAAGCTGTTGAGATGAATGGGGGAAGCATATTTTCATTCTTGGAAGGCAGTTGGATTCAAATCCCTAGTCCATCCATGATCCTAGGGAAGATCCTCAACTGAAGGAGGAAAATCCTCACCTTCCCCAAGGATATATCAAGATTGTTGAGCCTCTCCAAGGCTATATAAGCAAGCTTTCTAATGGTGAAAGGAGGATGGAAATGGAGAATCACACCAAACTTATGATCTCATAAGTGGTGCTGGAGTTGATGGGGGGAAGAACTGAAGATATGAAACTTATGATCTTGGAGGAAACTCACAGTCAGCCAAAGGAGAGTGATTAGTGAAGCTGCTGTTATCCAGGCTATGTATCTTTCAGGCAAGGGTTAGACGAAGAGGACTCGACGAAGCTGTCGCATTCGCATCTACGATTGTAAGTACTGCTGTCGTTATTCTCATCAATATGACACGCTTGGCCTGTTTCTTTCTAGTTTGTGTCTAATGTCACATGAACTTATTATTTATTGATAGATCTGTTTTCAAGCTAATATCAATAGAGTAGGAAGTGGTCGTATCTTGTTTTGTCCACAGAACTCAGCGAGGAGCAAAGGATTGAAGCGCAACTCAGAGCGCGCAGGGACAAACGTTGATAAAAGGTACTTCTATCATCCTTCTTTCTCATGTGCTAGTTTAGATAGATTTGAAAGGAAGTCAGTGTCCATGTTAAGCATTTTCTGTCTAGAGTTAGGGTCAAGCTCTTAGAGGCGATCTACCTGTCCGCAGGGAGATTTTCCTACAATAGAAGTATGGTTACAAAGATTGTGTTCAGGTATTGTGTTGGTAAAACAAGTTGTAAGGATAGATTGTGACAGTCAGAGTGCAATCTTCCTGGCGAAGAACCCAACTTATCATTAAAAGACAAAGCATATTGATTTTCAATTTCACTTTGTGAGAGACATGGTTGAAGAAAGGAAGGTCTTGCTGATGAAGGTGGACACTTTGGAGAATGTTGGAGATTCATTAACAAAATGTGTTAGCACTGAGAATTTCTCTTGGTGTAGAGGATCTATGGGAATTTCTTCCTTGGATTGTTGACTATGTAATCTTGTAACCCCCTGTATGCAAAGAAAAAAAACAAGTGGGATAATGTTGGGTATGTGTTATATTCTTTGCAATATTGGTCCCATGTACTCTACATTGATATGGGAGTAAGGTGGCGTAGGGGGGTTTTGGCAGTTTTTTGGCACATAGTTTTTGCTGATGGTTTTCTAATTATAATTAAAGAATTAGGGTTGTTGACTAATCTAGGTCAATGAATTAGGGGTTTGGATTCCACTAGATCCTATATGTATATTGTGTTCTAAACAATGAATAATATTATCAGTAGAATATTAGAGGTGCATCTCTAAACATGTTGTTGGTTTTCCCAGTATTGGAAACATAATCCGTTAAGGATTACCTAGAGAAGGAATATGAAAGGTCACTAGATGGGAACTATCATTGGAAGTCCATGAGATGCCTTCGGATATCCAAGTGTCAAACATAATTGTATTTATATCTGTATCATATTGATTAATAATATGCACATAATCCGTTAAGGGTTACCTAGAGAAGGAATATGAAAGGTCACTAGATGGGAACTATCATTGGAAGTCCATGAGATGGCTTCGGATATCCAAGTGTCAAACATAATTGTATTTATATCTGTATCATATTGATTAATAATATGCATCTCGCGCCTTATCTTTATGTGCACATTCTAACAATGGATAAATTCTTAGGCTTAATTTAAGATATGGATATATGGTTTTATCCATAGCTGAGTCTCATTATTCCCTGGGTATTTGGACATTTTTCTACTTGCCAGTCTACCATATCTGATGTTTGACCATCTGCCTAGCTAAAACCCCAACCTAATCAACCATTGTGCATGTCTGTCTGAGGTGTTTTTCATTCTAGTCTGACATCCAGCCAGTCTACGCTCTTCCTGCCTGTCTGTCTCATCTATCGGTTCGTAGTCTTCTCTATGTTGTACACATCCATTAGATTTTCCTCATTGTGAGTGCAACATTCCCGTTCCACATTCTCATTCTCATTCTCCACAACATAGAAACCCTAATTCGACCAGAACCTCGACTTCTACCCGACCTATCTCCATTCGCAAAGAACCTAGAACCGTCACACTAGTTGCCTCTCTCATTCCCAAAGAACCAGACTTAAATTGTTCCATTCTCTTCCTATGCAACCTATTTTTTCTGGCGGCCTCACACTAATCTGTTGTGTTCGATGTCCAATACCTTTTTCACTAGTTCACGTGAGTATTCTGCAAGTATCTCCGCTTTCATTACATCTTCGATCGCGAGTTCGAGTCTTGCATGCATTTTTTTATACATCCTCCGTTGAATTTTGATCAGTGATATTCTATGGCAGTAGCCTCCCGAGGCCCTTTGTTTACGATGAAGGGAAGTTTAACTCAGAGAGAGTCGATCCCCCATTGGGCATGCCAACCCTATTCAAGACGAAATTTCTATTGATGATGAGTCTTGGGATTCAACACATTGATAGATGGTCTTCACATGACTTTCTCTTCTCACCGCAAGTCTGCACGCCTTTGCAAATTTCTTGCTGTAAGAGTATTTGTTTGCTTTGGTCCAACATGGCATATATTGAATTGAAGAAAATAGATTAGTTCCCAGTCGTCTCTGCCACAATTTTGGCATCCATTTCCATCTATCCACGGATGCATTCGACGCTGGAGTAACCACTGATATCAATACTATTTGGCACCAACCATTACAGATCTCGAGATAAGCATTCAATGATAATCTTGGTGGCCTGCAATTCCTTTTAAGCTCAAAGGCATCCATCCTAGTTTGGTTGGAATCTGATGCCGATAAATCTTCTACTGCTTGCTTTTTCTTTCAGTATCATCATTGTTGCCATATCAATCTGATGGTTAATGAGGATTAGAAGGGATTCCTTGTCCACCAACTAGCATTCAATGTCATTTCTTCATTGCAATTCCGCTATTAGAATCACATCTTTCCTGTCAAAATCTCAACTTCCAGCTTCTAGTTGAACAAGTTTGTCTTTCTGTAAGTTTACATGTATTTTTCTGTAAACAAATGCATTTTCGGTAGAAGCCGACACCCCTCATTTGTTGAGTCCGCATTGTAGAGTTTGATTGTGAAAGGGTGGAGTTGCAATAAAACCTTGAGGTCTATTTTTGAGTTATGGCTCGAGTTGAGGAACTGTTAGAGCTTTTGAAAACTCTAATCCTCTCTTCTGTGGACAATACAATCACCATTGACAAAACCACTCTTTAGTCTATTGTAACATGCTTGCAAGTTATGCAAGACAAAACAACACTGTTGCAAACTCAGAAACACATTCTTCACGATGCTCTTGAGTGAAATAATCCGCGACAACATTTTGAACCAGTCCTTGTTCATAACCTTATTTTCGAAGATCATGAAGATAATGATGTTGATTCAGACCAAGAGTTAGTGCAAGAACCACTCATGGATACAACTCTAGATTCAGGTACAGATGCATATCAACTTTCTCTTTCCAAGCGGATCATCAACCCGTGGGAAGAAATCAGGAACACAAATCATAGAACCAGTATCAGATATGAAAATGATGTCACCTTTCATAATCCGGATTACACCAAACTGATCTAGTTTCAGAGTGCTAGATTACTTCAAGAAAATTCAGATTCACCTTCTCCAGTTTAAGAGAGATTATGATATTCCAACATTGTTAGTGAGTTGGCCACATGGAAGATCAATGCTTCAATCTTCATCCTTGCGATCATTGTAGACAACAAAATCATCCTTAAGATAATTGTTTCAAATGCAAGACAACTGCAAGAGTAAAGAACCAATATGGGTGGATAACTTCTTGGTGATGATATTCAATAGTCAAGAATATATGTAAGTCATATCGACGAATTCACTCTCAAGTATTGAAACATCTTGTAGTGGAAAAGTTTGCATATTCTCACCTTGTACCTGACAGGGGGGAACAACATCAACGATTGACAGTTAGACTTCCATTTTGGAAGTCCTATCAGTCGAGCAAAAACAAGCGAGCATGATTGGTTTGTGGTTTCTCTTAAACCACCACTTAGTAGAAGACCTACAACTTCTGCTAGACAATGATTTATGGTTTCCCTTAAACCTCCACTTGGTAGAAGACTTTCAACTTCTTCTACATCACAATTTTTGGTCATCTTTAAACCAACATCGAGATCACTTATAATTAGAAGAAGACATCAGATTTAACTTCTAGCTAACTTAGGAAATGTTCTAGGAACCATTGAGCATAGAGCAGGGTTCCATAGTTTTTGGTCATCCTTAAACCACCAGATTTGTTTGTGGTGTTCCGTATACCGCCATCCTCTTTTGGTTTGTGGTCATCCAAAAAACACCATATTCAACAAAAAAAGAGCACATTCAACCATCAACAACTGCAAACTTCCATATTTCAACTGCCCACTTTCATATATCTTCTCTCACCTTGGACTCATATATAGCCCTTTGGATTAAGGTGGAAATGTTGGAAATGTAATACGTCAAGGGTTACTTGGAGAAGGAATATGAAAGGTCACTAGAAGTGAACCATCATTGGAAGTCCATGAGACGTGTTGGGATATCCAAGCATCAAACATCATTGTATTTATATCTGTATCATATTGATTAATAGTATGCATCTCATACCTTATCTTTATGTGCGTGTTCTAACACCTGGTTTGGGTTTCCATGGTAAAATATTTGTGTAATGTGTGTGTGTGCCATTGCATATTTTCTATTTTT
Organism: Picea engelmannii; assembly: GCA_009831015.1. Lineage (NCBI taxonomy): Eukaryota > Viridiplantae > Streptophyta > Pinopsida > Pinales > Pinaceae > Picea > Picea engelmannii. The sequence continues at coordinate 120,579 of ML788439.1, forward strand.
ATTTAGAATCTTTTTGCAATAAATAATTGTACAAGGTTAAATATACAATACACTGCAAGAATTTAATCTTTGTGGTGACACGATAAAGTAAGGGAGAAAACAACCCCAAGGGTTAGCTCAAGCAGTCTTGATCCCGACGTGAGATATATCCCTTAGTGATTAGTTGGGAAGGTCACGGGTTCAACTCTTTTGATCCCATTAGGGCGAGGCTCCGTAATCAAGGTCGATGGTTTACCCCATTTACCTTCCATGAAATGTGGCGAAGTACTCAAAGGGTTTCCTGCAATTTCTTTCATCGGAAAAAAGTAAGGGAGCAAAAAACGTCTAAGTCAGGAAGTTCATCACACTAGATGAAATATCTTGTGATGCGATACATTTCATAAGGATAATTTTCCCATGCAATAGATATTCTTAGATCCCTATGACAAGAAAGAAATAAAAAATTTCTAAGTATGAAAGTTATTGCATGAAAATATTTTTTGGTGCGATGCAATGTATCACACCAAAATAATTTCAGTGAAATACATCATGAAGGGGGAAGTTTTTGACACACTATAAATATTTTTGAAGCATCACGATAATATTTTTTTCTTAAAGGAAGGTGTAACATGAGGAAAATATTTTCCTACACATGTAATACATTTCAACAAGAAAATTTTTGCATGTGATAAAGTTCATGTTGCATGGGAAACATTTTCTCGCACAACAAAGATTTTCCTCGCCATGCAATATATCGCATGAAGAGAAAGTTCAAATGAGATAAATATTTTTTGGGAGTGCGATATGTCGCATTGAAAGATAGATCTTGTGCAACACAATATGTATCACACTAAAGACAAAATCACTGTGACAAATTACCATGCCACGTTAGCTGTTGGGCGCAGGCCTATTTTGAGAAGGAATGCTATGTTGGGCGCAGACGTATTTTTGGAGAAAAAGGTCTATTTTGGGAAATACCTAATTTTGGAAATAAGACCTAATTTTGGAGTGCGTGAAATAGATGGCAAAAAAACGTGCAGAAAAAGAAGGAAAAACAACATGCAAGAGAAAAAGCAATGTGGAGTGCAGGAAGGAAAGCCTAACCATGATAGGGTTAGAGTTTTTGATAAATAATGTAACAATTATAAGCATGTAAAATAGTATAAATAAGAACCTAGGAGGTCCAGGTTAGGGGTTCAATGGTTGTAAGATCGTTGTTGAATAATTTTGGTGAGTTGATGATGGCTATTATGATTGTAATAAGGTAGTAGAAGAGTCAAGTAAGCTAGATTTTGAGAGTTAGATCACATTATGAGGAGCTTGGTGTGATCTAGTCCACCTCACAGAGGTTCTTTAAACTCCTCATGATTGTATGATAGAATATGTAATGCGCGCAACACTATATTTTGCAGAAAAATAAATAAAAGAGAAGAGAATCCAAATCTTTGTGGATGTATCCTAGGAGGGGGTGAACCACAATAAAACATGTGTTATATGTGATGTTTATTGAATTCTTACTTTATGTTAATTGTTATCTTATGAATGAATGATTAACTAGGTGTATCAGAATGCATGCATGAGGCAAAAGATGAATGAATCCTAGTAATACTTAAATAATTAGTAAGAGTAATGCATGAAGAAGACAAAATACACTCCCATATCCCCACTCATTCCTAGACTGCAAACATATGAGTATTGCATTCACCCATAAATATATCTCGGTTGAGATTGCGTAGTGCACTTTGTGCGCCGTGTTGCTTTCTGGTTTACCAGGAGGGCCGATAATTTTAGAGGGTTTTGTTGAAAATCTGTTGAGATTCGAACTTGGGCCAGCCAAAGAAGTGAAATAATATCTTAACCAACAGATGGTTTTGTTTCTGGATGGAACTGCATAGGATTGAGTGGATGAGATCCGTGGAAGAATCGCGCAGAGAATGAAGGTATAGAAGGGAATGTTCAGGCTATGGAATCCAACGAAGGCAGAGATTGAAAGATGTTTGAAAACAAAGGAACTTGAGTTTGTGAAGAAGGATAACATAAACCCTAAGTTGACACCACACAAATATCTTGACAAATACGTGTTTAATGACTTGCATGAGGTATTTTTCTTTGATTTCCCCCACTTGTTGCAGGAGTGGCTATTGCGGTTAAAAGAAAAACACCCTACAAATAGAATTAGATAGCTGGAGTGGAATCATGTGGATATCACACAGTTACAACAAGTTAATAAAAAATTTACGCACGCAGTATATTTCTGGTTAGAGAGTGTTGTTGTACAGTTCATCACCAAATTTGCAGTAGATACCATGAAGTCTTACAACACAACCGAGAAGGATTTTCTAAAAGGACCAAGAGGTACGTATATCAGATCGCTATATACTTCAATCAAGATTTTATTATATAACAACGGTGTGATGACTATGGAATCAAACAACTAAACTTCCATGCGTGCATGGGGGAAGGGGGGAAGCACTGACAGGAGGAGGAAGAATGGAGGAAGAGATGGATAAGAGAAAGAAGAAGGAGGCCATGGACCCAATAATGATGGAGGAAGACCAGATAATGCAGATAATGGAAACAACTAGAAAGACACACAGTGGAGCACCCTACCAATATAATATGAATAATAAGAAGAGAGACATAGTTGATAAAGAGGGCTTGGCAAGCGATGAAGAAGAGGTAGAGGATCTCCGGGCTATGGGGAAAATTGAGGAAATCCTCCGTGCAACATATGAAAGGAAAACATGAGTTCCAAGGTCAAGGAAAAAAGGAAAAACTCCAATCCAGACCATCGTCAGTGTGGAACCTACAACCCCATGTGCGACTAGTACATAAGAAAGAACACCAACATCTAGAAAACCAAATTTTAGTGGTAGAAGAACGACAGGACAAGGATCCAATCAAGGTGCATCAACTAGGGGAGCTCATTCATGAAGTAATAGTCAAATATATACACTGCACAGAGGTAGTAGTTCAACACAGTTCATAATGGCAGGACACGATCCCACGATCAAATTACCAAAATTTTGGGGAGAGGCATCAAATGACCATGAAAAGCATTTATTCATCTGCGAGAATATCTAGGAAGAAAAGAAGATCATAGATGAGGGTACAAAATTTGGGCAGTTAGCTATCATGCTAAGAGACCACACATTGGACTGGTAGATGATCCTAGATGTAAACAGTCCACCAGGAATAACAAGGACTATTGCAGATGTGAAAAAACTACTGATAAATGAATTTCAGAAGCCTAGCTTAGAAGATCAATATATGAATGAAATGATTGAAATCAGGGAAAAACCAGGTGAGTCTGTTTGGGAGATTGATCAGAGGTTTAAATGTTTGAAAGTCAAGTTGAAGTATGCAATTACTGACATGAAACATAGGAACTTATTTGTGAACTCACTGTTTCCACATTTGAAATACCCATTAAGAAAGAAAAAGTTCCAAACTCAGGAAAAGGATGTTCATGAAGCCTTACAACTAGAATAGAACCAATATCAAAAGACATATTAAAAAATAGAGGAGATGAAGGAGGATAAGAAGAACCTAACATTTCAACTTAACCAGAATAAGGGCAAAGAGGAAAGATAAGTTGTTTGGTGTACCACATGCAGGACATAAGGACACCATAAGAACGAATGCCCAAATTTCACGTAGTACATGGCAACAAGAGTACCAAACCCTTTTCCAACATGAGGACCATGGTGCAAGATTTGTAAAACACACGAGCATGATCCATATCATTTTTCAATGATGTAGAAGTATAAGACAATACCCAAAAGTTCATACTGCAATTTTTGCAAGTGAGTGGGTCATGATGCTAAATATTGTAGGATGATGGAGCTTATGAGAGAAAGAACTTCAGATAATTATAGGGTGCAAGAAGAATTGATGAAAGGGAAAGTTGCACCTTAGTTCAACTAGGTACCACCTCCATACAAAAATGCACAATAATAGTATAAAAATGCACAACCATAATACACCAATGCACAACCACAATATAACCAGGTACCTCAGTACAATGCACCGCGAGGAGATCGAGCTGGATACAGAGGTGGAAGATGAGGTAGAGGAGGATTTGGATGAGGTAGAGGCCCAATAGTGTGCCACAAATGCCAATATCCAAGAAATTATGCAAGGGAATTTCCACTTCCACCATTGACATGTATGTACTGTCGCACAACAAACCATGATACAAAAGACTGTCCAACACTCTTGGGAAACATCCAAGGAAAGAGGAACCAAAACAACCATAATTTACAGTGGATTTCTGTAGAAGCTAGGGATGATGGAAGAAACAACAACATAGTCACACGAGGAGGAGCTAAGATAGGAACTGACGCAGTAAGATAAGATCCAACACAAAATCAATGGGTGAAGAAGAATACTGAACCACATAACCAGTTTGATGAACAGAAAGAAAAGAAAACATTCAAGGAGGAAAGACAAGAGTTTATCAAGAAAAATGTTGTGTCTACATCATCCGTGCAACACACTCAAAACATACCAATGTATGAAATTCCCTCCTTAATGGACCACACCAGTGAAGCACAACTTTTAGAGAAAGTAAGTAACATAAAAACTTTTCTGCAATCATGTGTTAAGTTATTAAAGGATCCATCATCTTTCAAGATCTTACAAAATATGTTAGAAATATGAAATACAAAGGTAGAAGGGAAATTAGAGAAAAAAAAAGTCAATCACCTCCATATAAGAAGAAGGACAATTAGGGAATTCATACTAAATGCTAACATTGAATATTTCAATATGGGTGATATTACACTGGACTTGGGCTCTTAAGTAAATTTCTTACCTAAGAAGACATGGCAGTGTATGGGAGAACCCACACTAGGATATTCACCTGTCCAGTTGAAATTATAAAATCAACACAAAGTGTTACCAATTGGAAGGCTTAAAGGTGTGACAATAGATTTGGATGGAGTGCACACTATGGCAGATTTTGAAGTAATAGAGATAGTAGATGGTACAACACCTTATCCAACATTGCTTGGATTGGATTAGGCATTTGATAACCAAGCCATAATCAACCTGAAGACAAGGAAAATGACATTTGAATCAGGTGAATATAGAGTCATTGCACCATTAGATCCTTCAAAAGGAGAAAGGTTTGTAGAACCCACTTGTTTGGATCTGAAAGAAATAAACCAGTTGTACAGAATCACCACGCGAGAAGAGGATTATGTTAACCCAACTGAAGATGGGGCACCTAGCTGGAGAAGCATTACATCATGTGATTCTAAATTAGATACAGGTTTGGATAATTGGCAACAAAGATTACATGAAGTTTCCACAAGAAGGTGCACAAGAATAGATCGCACAGTAAGATGGGTTGGTACAGAGATAAGAGAACCTCCTAGTTTTCATGGGGTAAATGACTTAGAGGAATTTATGACAAAATATGAAGAGGAAGTGTTAGAAAATCATAGGCTCTTAGCCCTAGATATTTCACTCAAGGCCACACTTGCAATTCAGGACTGGTGGGGTGTGCACAAGGAAACAATTCAGGACTGGTGGGCTGTGCACAAGGAAACAATTCAGGACTGGTACTAATGTAAATGATTATTGCACATTAGATTTGGTGCGCAACAGGGTAGCAATAAAATGCAAAGGTATGATGGAAATGGAACACCAGTTGAACACTTAGAGAAGTGCATAACATAATGGAGGATGACACCACTAGAGGAATCGCCTCATCACTTTATCTATACATTGGAAGGAATTCTAGGGAACTGGTATATAGACTAGGAGATGCATAGAGGCACTACAATATGGAAAATATTAAAACAAAACTTTGTAGTAACTTTATCATTTGAACATGAGAACCCCAACATTGATTTAGCACTGAAGTAGATACGAGGAGTGATATTTATTGATGAACCAGATGTTGAACTCATGACATAATATCAACAACAGAATATACATGCATTCAAATAAATACTTGCATGCTATCATGTTGAAGAGGAAGCACCAGATGAAGATGATCCGTGCAACATTCAAATTACATAAATTGAAGGAGAAAGAGAGGTGGAAGGTCCATCTCTGAATTCATAAGTATTTGCTGCACCAATCAAAGTGAATAAATTCAACATTGGGACAACTGATAATCCTAAAATGACAAGTATTGGAGACTATTGGGATGAACAAACAATAGAAATAATAACAGAGTTACTCCGCGAATACAATGACATGTTCCCAATGACCTTTATAGAGATGAAATACATAGCAGGGGAGCTAGGAGAGATGAAAATACCTCTCAAACCTGAGGCAAGACCTTTTAGGCAGATACCTTACATACGGAATCCAATATATAAGCATAAATTGACAGAATGTTGGAAGCTGGTATCATAGAACCAGTAGAGGAATCTGAATGGATAAGTCCTATGGTAGTCTAAGAAAAGAAACAAGGGGGGATAAGGATTTGTGTAGATATGAGGAAACTTAATGATTCTTTATTATATGACCCTTTTCCTACCCCTTTTACAGATGAGGTATTAGAGAATGTGGGAGGCTAGGAAGCATATTCATTTACAAATGGATTCTCAAGCTACCATCAAATCAAAATAGCTCCAGAGGACAGGTATAAGACTACTTTTTCTACATAATGGGGATCCTACCAATATACAGTCATGCCTTTTGGGTTGAAGAATGCACCAACCATATTTTCAAGAGTAGTCATAGTTTCTTTTAAGGAATTCATACATCATTTTCTAGAAGTATATCTGGATGAATGGACTATATATAGTATGTTAAAATATCATGTAGAAATGTTAAGACTAATGTTGGAAATATGCAGACAATGTCAGATATCATTGAATATCAAGAAATGAATTTTTGGGACACCTTTTGGAATATTGTTGGGAAATATAGTGTGTAAATAAGGTTTATTAGTGGACCCTTCTAAGATTGTAGTCATTGTAAACTTACCACCACCAAATTCAGTGCGCCAGTTGAGAGCAACACTGGGACATACATGCTATTACAGGAAATTTATAAAGGGGTATGGGCATATTACTGCACCAATGGAAAAAATGTTAAAGATGGATATCATATTTCGCTGGAATGAGGACTATCAACAAGGGTTGGACACCTTAAAATAAAAGATGGTCACAACACCTATCCTAGTATTCCCAAATTGGGAAAATGAATTTCATGTGCATGTAGATGCATCAACCATAACACTTGGGGCAATTTCAGCGTAGCCAAGAGCATGGGACTTAGACCATCCTATAGCCTTTGCAAGCAGAAAATTTTCGCTATCATAGAAAAATTACAACACCACAAAAAGAGAAGGCCTAGTCATGGTATATGCACTGCAGAAGTTCATGTACTACTTACTTGGTAAACACTTTAAAATGTTCACAGACCATTCTTCCCTCAAATATCTAGTCAACAAGCCAGTGTTGGGGGGGAGGATATATAGATGGCTATTATTAATCCAAGAATTTTATTTCGAAGTGATAGTCAAACTAGGGAAGTTGAATGCAGGACCTAATCACCTATCAAGGGTAACTAATGGAGAGTAACCTACTAACTTGGAAGACAAATGGAACAGTAGAAGCTTTCAATAAGCTCTTGGAAAATGATTTGACTAAGATCTGCAATGTCAACATAGATGATGTCAACATAGATTATTGGGACTTGAAAATACCAAAAATACTATGGGCATATAGGACCACATGTAATAATTTGACAGGATAGACACCATTCATATTGGTGTATAGGTAGGAAGAAATAGTGCCATTAGAATTTTTGGTACCTAGTCTGTGCGTAGAAGCAATTACCAACATGACAGAAATATGGACAGTAAAGGAAAGGTTAAGTCAACTAATGAAAATGGAAGAGGACATGATTCTGGTAGGATTTCACCAGGAAGTACAGAAAGCAAGAGACAAATCCTGGCATGAAAGGCATATTAAGAAGAAGAATTTTAAGGAGGGAGACCTAGTCCTACTCTATGACAGTAAATTTTTTCAACATCCTGGTAAGTTTAAAATGCATTGTCTAGGGCCATATGAGGCAAATACTTTCATAGATGGGGGATCTGTGCAGCTAAAATATATGGGAGGAACAAAACTCAAAGGAATGATCAACAAGAGTTGACTGAAATTGTACAAGGACAATCGACCTCCTAGCCCCTAAAAGTCATAGTGCAGTGAGAAAGACATGTATATAGTGTACTATAGTAGAGGTTAGGACATAAAAATGAGAAAAAGAAATAAAAAGGAGAAAAAGAAGAAAAAATAAATACACAAATATAAAATGGAAGAAAAACAAAAAAAGACACAAAAGTGACTGAACCATAAGAAAGTGCAAAAACAAATTTGCGCGCAGTAAGTATTGCGACAAACATAAGAAGACAACATGTAGGAAAAATTACACTCGACGCAAATGCATGCGAAAATTGAAAAAAAAATTACGACTGAGTCTATAAAAGGCAGAAAACACACGTTTATTCAACACTTAACGATTTTTTAGCACAAAGCAAGAAACAAAGTGTGTGCCCTAGCTAGCATTTTATAAAAAAGTAGAAAAGTGTGTGAATTCGAGAGAGGATGGCCGCCCCACCAAAGTTTGACGTGCCAGGCTAGTACATGTGGGTTACTTGGCAAGGCCAAAGGCCTAAGGAAAGAATGACATAGCTCGAGAACATGGTCGAGCTGGAAGATGTGACCACCTCAAACACATAATCAATCAGCCCGAGACAGGTTGAAGAGGAAACATCGACAATACAACAAGGGGAAATAGGGTAGATCTCTGGGGCCTAGAATGATATTCCAAACCCTAACCCTGAGACACCTGCGAAGCCTGACGAAACAACGAAACCGTGATAGTCTCATGAATACGAGGAAGTGTTGGTTGAGGATATCACCGATCAACTGGAGTCCAAAAGGGAAGAAGAGGACACAAGCGCAATAGAGGTAGGACCATCTGTTGTGGGACAAAAAATAAAGGTGCACGATGCCATGGATGTTACACTCCCATATCTCCTAGACGCAATAATTATTGTGGATGATATGCTGGGAAAGGTACCCAAAGTCAGATACTCTGATCACGACGTGCGTGATGCATCCAAATTTATGGATTTGGCCGAATATTCATATTTATTGAACACATGGGAAATTGGACCCCTAGATAAACCCATAACTGAGCCCGCGTAGTGGAAAACATGGCTGTACAACTCAGGCATCATGAACCTGTTGGATATACCGCATTTCGGGCATGGTAAGAACGCCAGGCTCTGCGTTAAACAAATGGTCACCTGCGTACATGGAGGCATACTATGGATGGAAATGCCAGTACATATATATGTGTCACTAATTTCCAAAATCATAGGACTCCCTTTATTCAACGCAAAACCAGAGGAATACTTGGATGACAAGGTGCACGCGAAAGAAATCACAGAGCTGGTTAACATGTAGTTTGGAACTAGTTGGGGTAATAGGGGCATTGTAATCAAAGATATCAATGACAATGCGACAAGTTTCACCAAGAAGCTTATGGCTTGAAAAATATTGAGGAAATTCCACAAATAAGAAGGTCCAATAGGAAATATTTCAGTAGCTTCGCATTGTGCGTAACTGGTAATGTTCAGTTGGGAAGCATAGATGCTGATCCAACATTTGATAGATTGTAGATATGTGCAAGACAATGGAACCGAGTTCCATTACTCATGACTGATCATCCTTATAGATTTGGCAGGGTGGAAGGAGCCAAATTTCTCAGCTTTCCTGGATAAGAAAGGGAAATGTTATGTGGCAAGATATGAGTCCCTCTGGCAAGCCAAGGACAAAAAAACACAAAGAGAAAACAACACAATTTTTTCAATGTTGCTGGAAGACATACAACAGTGCACAACTAATGTGTGGCACATAGCTATGGAGGTAGTCCAAGTGACAGAGGGGATAGCCAAGTTCAATGCGTCTAGGAACCACATGTGGATCCAAGCCGCAAGGGATCCAAAGAAGGCATGGCTAGAAATGCAGTACTGTGTCACCAAAGAGGAAGTGGATTGGATAATTAAAGATTGGCCTGCATAGTGGCAACTTCCAGTAAAAATACTAGCCACGAGGATATTCACAACACAATCCTTCAGGCCTAAGGACAAGGATGACACAGGATCTTTAGCGAGAATAAAAAAAAAGACCAATAATACTAGAACGACTACAACGCAAAATCAACCAACCATGAGTAGCACACTACCGAAACGACCAAGGAGGACAAGCATCCAATCACAGACCATAAAGAAGGATACTTCATAGGTTGAAGAAGAAAGGACCCAGGGTACGACAAGTGGGGAACAACCCTCATAGACAACAAGGAATCCCAGAAAGGAAAAAGAGGCACGCAAGAAAAGGAAGTATGACACAAAAGACCCAGTTATCACCCTGATAGAGGATGATGCAGAGCTAGTCGCGGATAAGGTCTAATATAGGGGGGAAGAGTGGTTCGAATTGTATATGCGAATCAGGAAGAAATCATGGACAAGCTCATAGAGGTCCATAAGAATATACAAAAACTATAGAGCCAAGTAGAACTACATGCCAAAATGCAACAACATGAAAAGACACAATTCCTCCTGCGCCGAAAGAAGGAGAGGAGACAATGTAGTTGGTAGTCTAGGGAAGGGAGACATTTACGGTCACACTCCAAATGATCAGATTGGATCAAGAGACTACACAGAAACCCCTAGGGGGCGTGGAAAAAATATAAGTTTTCATGGCACATATACCCACCAAGGAACTATACGGACTCCAAGACAGTGTCATGCAAGAAGTACAGTCCAAGGCCTATGCAGATGAAACAAAATTGGAGGTGGGTAGGGGAGTTGCTAAAATGATACAAATCACATGCGACCAACTGAAGTCAGAGAAAGAGGAGGAGAAAGAATGCACAAATAAATTAGAATAGGGCTTAAAAATGATTTATGATCGCATCCTAGACAACGCACAAGAACCTTAGAGGAGTGCATAAGAGAATATCAACTTGATCTCACAAAAAAATGACCAATACAAGAAAGAAATTGAGGATCTCAAAGAAAGGCTCAACCCTACGAATCCTCCAGAGGTCCAAGAACAAAGAGAACATGAATATTCACTCCAGATTGTTGAGATGGAGAGAGAATCCAGGAAAGTAGAAGAGTTGTTCGACAGAACAGGGCGGATATGGACTATTCTCGAAGAAGATGAAAATGTCCAATAGTGGGACCAGGAAGAGGAGAGAATCATAGCTTCCATACAATATCTCAAGCAACGACAGAAAAAAAATGAGCATCACAGAGTGTTTGAAGGGAACCCAAGAAATGAATACTCTATAGATAGAGTTGAAAACAACACAGACACACAAGGAATAAAGACAAGTTGAATTGGAACTCTTCCAAGAACAAGGAGCATAGATGATTGCGTAGTTGGAGGAAGAGAAGAAAAGTGGAGTACATGCACAAACCAAGAGCACATCATTAATGCAGGAGGAAATAAAGGTGCATACAGTAAAGGTTCTAACAGGAAAAGTTGCGTAGATGAGAGAAAAAGGAAACAAACTAGCAGAAAAGTTCTAGAGTCTGGACATGGCAGTTCAGGGAGCGCACACCACTTGAGTGGCTCAGGACAAGCCACATGCCAGTTTTTGAGGCATGTTGGGCGCATGCCTATTTTTAGAAGGAAGGTTATTTTGGATGCATGCATATTTTTGGAGAAAAGGTCTATTTTGGGAAAGACCTAATTTTGGAAAGAAGACCTAATTTTGGAGCACACACAATAGATGGCAAGAAAGAAGCATGCAGAAAAAGAAGGAAAAATAGAATGAAAGGGAAAAAAAATTTGGCACGCAGGAAAGAAAGCCTAGCCATGATAGGGTTATGGTTGTTGACAAAGAATGTAATGGCTATAAGCCTGTAAAATAGTATAAATAAGAACCTAGGAGGTCTAGGTTAGGGGTTCATTAGTTCTAAGATCATTGTTGAAGAGGTTCAGTGAGTTGATGATGGTTATTATGATTGTAATAAGGTATTAGAAGAGTCAAGTAAGATAGATTTTGTGATTTAGGTCACAAGATGAGGATTCTGGTGTGATCTAGTCCGCCTCACAGAGGTTCTTGAACCTCCTCAAGATTGTATGATGGGATATGTAATGCGCGCAACGCTATATTTTGCAGCAAACTAAATAAAAGGGAAGAGAAGCCAGATATTTGTGGACGTATCCCAGGAGGGGGTGAACCACGGTAAAACATGTGTTATATGTGATGTTTATTTGATGCTTACTTCCTGTTAATGGTTATCTTATGAATGAATGATTAACTAGGTGTATTAGAATGCATGCATGAAGAAAAATATGAATGAATCCTAGTAATACTTAAATAATTAGTAAGAGTAATGCATGAAGAAGACAAAATACACTCCCAAATCCCCACTCATTCCTAGACTGCAGGCATCTAAGTATTGCAGTCACCCATAAGGCTATCTCGGGTGAGACTGCACAATTCACTATGTGCGCTGTGTTGCCTTCTGGTTTACCAGGAGGGTCGATAGTTTTAGAGGGTTTTTTTTGAAACTTGTGGAGATTTGAACCTGGGTCAGCCAAAGAAGTGAAATAATATCTTAACCAACATTAGCCAAGATAAAGAAAAAAAGTTTGAAGACAAAAACTTGTTTTCAACATAAAAGCAGAAGAAACACTAAAAAATAGATGAAAGTTCGAGGGTAGGTGCGTAGTGAGGAGGACTACAAAAGTGCTAGTGACAACCATTGGGAAATTCTACTTCATTTTTCCTTGAAACAAAAAATTAATGGCTTTTGAAGAATAGGGTGGTACTCCTTGACATAGGCCCTATTGATAATGAAATAGTAATACTGAGTCAACGAAGTAGACATGATGAAACCTGGTGGATATTTTGGCCAGAATCTAAGAGGTTTGGAATGGGGATGCAAAAAACATGCCAAAATCCACTATTACAGGAGACATTTTTGGGATTTTTGGAGGAGAAAAAGGGACAATAGATCATAAATTTGGAAAATTTTATTTACTTGACATTTTACCTCCTCAATAAGCTAGACAAATTTGTCTTAGTAAAGTTTGCCCATTTTTTCTCTGTTTTAGAGATAACAGTTTTCTCTAAAAATTCCAAGTTTGGAGAAAATGTAGAAATGTCAAAGTTGACAATTCTAGATCTATGCAGAATTTGACTAGAGCATCAAATCCTGAATTTGACTAGGAATAATATCAACACATGATATATAAGTTTTTCTAGTTCTCATTATATTTTATTCTATAGGGGGGTGGAAGTAGTCATTTGAGTCAATTTTCACCAGTGAGAAAAGGGCACAATTGAGTAGAAATGACAAATTCAAAAAGCCATAACTTTTAACTCCAAACTCAGAATGAGGCATG